>JADBJO010016377.1:5000-40671 GCA_016801955.1 Conus betulinus | reverse complement strand
TCCATGACTGGATGCCTTTTAAGATCATTGTTTCACCTGCATCTCAGTGAATGGGATACATGACCTTTGTTACCCTTGCATCCTCAATGGATGAAATACCTGACCCTTGTTACTTACTCCTGCATCCTGAATGGATGAAATACATGACCCTTGTTACCCCTGCTTCCTTAATGGGTAGAATACATGACCTTTGTTACCCGTTCATCCACATGGATTGAATACATCACCTACCTTTCACCTGCATCCTGAATGCATGAAATGCATGACCCTTGTTACCCCTGCATCCTCCATGCGTGGCATGTTGGACCCTCACTACTCGGCGTCCATAATGCCTGGCTTCTGGAACAAACGTTTACTCCCAGGGCAGCGATCCACCTTTGGGCATTTCCCTTTTTATTTAATGAGATTAATGCTGCTGCCATTGCTGTAGACAATGAACACTCTGTATATATGCTAAACATGAAGGAAGCAAGATTAAAAGGTTTTAAAATATTTGCAAGCAGCGTTTGATTTTTTTTTTTTCTTCCGTTTTTCCTTTTGTTTCTTTCCCAGGTCTTTATCATTCATGCAGGGTGTTTGTGTGGTGTGTGTGTGTGTGTGTGTGTGTGTGTGTGTGTGTGTTTGTGTGTGTGTGTGTGTGTGTGTGTGTGTGTGTGCGTGGTGTGTGCATGCGTGTGCGTGTCCTGCGTGTGGTTGTGGTGTGTGTGTGTGTGGTGTGTGTGTGTGTGTGTGTTGTGTGTGTGCGCGCGCGTGCGCGCCACGCGCGCGTGAGTGTGTGTGTGTGTGTGTTTGTGTGTGTGTAAGGAGAGAGAGGAGAGAAACATTTGACATTTTATTGTCGTTACCAAAAGGTCTTATCACAAGAGGAGTAACATAGTAATAACACATTCCTCCTCCTTTTATTTGTTAAACATATAACCCAGTTATTCTCAATCATCAACCAAATCAAAACAAGCAAAACATGTAGAAAAAGTAAAAAGAGTCGAGTTCGGATATCCTTGTAGACACGAGTACTCCTTTATCATTAGAACAACAACAACAACAACCAACAACAACACATACAAAAAGGGAAAATGTAATATTATAGATTATTTCGACCATTCACTCAGTCATGCGACGACTATATTACTGATCTCCTCTGCCTGTTTTAATTTGCATTTTCCAGGATTAGGGGTTTTTTTTTTCAATACACTATTATTTTAAATGTTTCTGTCTGATTTTCATTCTTTCTGCAATGAATTTAGTGACTGATTTTATCATAGCATCGTCATCAGATGATAACAAAGAAGCAACATCTTGCCTTTCAATAACATCCAAAGTGGAAAATGAACATTTTACACGCACTTCATCGTATGCAGTGCACTGAAATAAAAAGTGCTTTTTCGTTTTGTCAGTAGTGAATCCACATGAAGGGCATGGTGATTCCGTGGACGTTCCACACTCGAACCATCTTTTATTCGCATTGAAACCTAAAGTTCGTAACCTGAGTCTTGCGCAATTATTTCTGAGCCATTTATCTGTGATACCATCAAGAAACTTTTCTGCATGGAATATATTCTTAGACGAACCAACGATACTTTTCTTTGGTTTCCATATCTGAATGCCAGTTCTGTTTAAAAGAACAGATGAGCCTATCTTTAAATTATGTAATAAACTGCTGTTCCATTACCCACCCTTGGGTCATCCGCACCGTTCCAAACCCTGTTCTGATGGCACTTTGTTTTTTACATTATTAGCCCATTGATTTCTGCCTCTTTCCATTTGTACCAGCATCATGTCATAAGCCTGTCTCCACAACGTCACTGTGGGAAGCTTCAATATTTTTCAGCCAGTACCTAGCACCATTTCACAAAAGATCTTAGGTAAAGAGGGTTCCTGCCCATCTCTCCGTATAAAAGAGTATTAGATGAGTGGATTGGCACCCGAAGAAAACGCTTCACAGCATACGCGTGTACTTTTTCTATCTGTGAATTTTCTTCTAACTCCCAAATTTCAGCTCCATAGGTAACTAAAGGTTCTATCTGTGCATAAAAGATTTTTTCCAAAGCATACCACAATCAATACACAATTAAATTTTCTTCAGGTTCTCAGAATTTCAATCACGACTTTTTTACCCTGCCTTAAAGATTCTGCCCACGCATAACTGAACGACAATTTTGTTGAAAATATCATTCCTAATACTTGTGTGAGTTGACTTCTTGAACTTTTGTATTTCCATAAAACCATCTTTCTTTTAAAAGATAGGTGTCCACCCTTTCTGAAGACTGCACTGTTTGTCTTATCTAAGTTAACTGTTAAACATAACGATCTGCTTCTTCTTTTAAGACATTTCATTGGTTTTGTAAACTATACAACTGTTCCAGATGAAAGAGTAACATCGTCAGCAAATAGTAACACAAAATATGTCCACTGATCCGGGTATCATCTGAATACATGTCTACCCTTTTACAAGATAACTACATTGCTAGTTCTTTAATTGAAAAAGAAAACAACTGAGGACTCAATAGACATCCTTGTTTTCTGCATTCGTACAGTCGAAATAATCTGAATTCTCACTCTTCACACCACAATATGCAAGCACTGAGTTGTAGATACTTCTAATGGCTATATACAGTTTGCCATTCACACCACTTTTTCACATACAAGTTCATCCATGTCTTTTTCAAAATGCTGCAATAGTACTTCTTCCAATAGTAAAACACCATCTTTAATCAATTTGTCATTGTATGTTGGGCCTTCTTTTCGGGACAACATAGCAAGCAGCTAATATAACATCTCTGTCAATGGCAAACACATGTTTATCTATTGTTTACAGCCACAACCTTGTCGCAGTCAAGTTTTATTTCTTTCACACTTTACTGTGAAGTCTTTCTTAGGAACAACAATGTACTTCATGAATTCCTCCCGTGAAACAGATTTTTGTGGCTGGTACGTGAAACTTCCAGTAATCAGAAAACACATTACTGTATTCAAACGATGAGCCAAGTAAAGTTTCCGTTAGGGTAACAAAAGTCAAATTTATTTACATAATTCAGAAAAGAAAGGTCATGCAGTTTTGCGCACAAGCTTTCGATGGTTATGATTTTAAAATGTCCACTGAGGTGAATGGTCGGCCCAGACCTATGGCTCTCTCGAGGCGAAACGAGTGCAGGCTCCTGTCGCTCACTCCATCGCCTGTCCCCCCGCCACGACCCGAAGCTGTCGACTTGCTTGACCGGTTTCCAATGTAGGTTTGGAAGCATGCATGCCTGCCCGATGCATGCTCTCCACGCAACGCACGTTCGTCAGTGCCACAGCTCCTTCCAGTGACACAACTCAGGAATCCCCGCTAGTTGTCTCCGACCCGTGTCGCCTGCTCCCTGTGTAGCTGCGAGAGACGTGACTCTGGGTGGGCCGGGTGCCATGAACAAAAGGGGAGGGAAGGACTACCACTGCCAACGTGCTTCTTGCCTCGACACAGAGTGTCGCCCTGGTGACTAGTGTCAGCATATCGATTGTTTGAGACTGATGCATCTATGTCATTCACGGCAGCCATGTTCTGAAACATGTGTCTTGCCAGCCTTTCGATTTCACACCTATCACAGCACTGCAGTCTCCCCACTCCCTACCACCTGGGCGTATGTTCGAGGGTCCGACAATTGAGGGCCAATGACCAGCTAACCTTTTTTTAAAGAGCGCTCTTTTGTGCGACTAAATATTTGGGGTCTGTGCTTTAGTGAGATCATTAGCCACTCTAACCCTTTTTTTCCTGCAGTTGTTGCCTGGTGTCCCTGTTCGTAATCACTGACATTTAGTCCCTCCATCTTCTAAATTTCACAATTATGGGCCTAGGTTGATCTTCAACATACATAGCCTATTCGGTGAGCTCGGTCAATATGATACTCTGTCCAACGCCTTTGATCATCAGTACTATATTAAGAACCTCCACCACTGCACTGGCATATGTGTCGAACGTCTCGCTTGGCTGCTTTTGGGAAATCCCGAAGAAGCGAAGATTATCTCTGCGAGAGAAATCTTCTTAGTCTGTTCATGTCTGTTTTTAGTTTCTCAATCTCTTCCTTGATTTCCTTAAGTGGTTCAGTCAACTGGTGCGTCTCTTCTTCTCTGCCATGTGACTCAACAAAGTGCTGTATGTCTGCCGTAATGTCAGTCACCATCTCTTGTCAAGTGCCTGTGGTCAGCTGCAAGTCTGTCACATCTTCTGTTTCTTTCTTCACATTGTTGTTTCACTTGACATAATTCCTCTTTAGTCTCACCAAGATCATTCCCGAGTAATGTTGTTTGTTGCTGAAACTGTTACTGAATGGTCTGCATACGTCTGTCAATCATTCCTCAGTAATGTTTGTTGCTGAAACTGTTGTTGAATGGTCTGCATAAGTCTGTCAATCAAGTCTTGCTGTCCTGCCGTAATTTCGTAAACACTTGCATGTGCGTGTCCAACTCACACACACACACACACACACACACACACACACACACACACACACACACACACACACACACAGGTGTTGGCACACATCCCATCTACAGCACATGACACACTTCCTTTTTGGTTTATCTTTTCTTACACAGTTCACTTTCTGTTAAGAGCACTTGTACACATTTCTACAAAAACTGTCAATCAGAGCTGTGATGACACAGCACAGTATAAATGCAAACACAGACATCGACTGAGGTTACCTGCCATTCACTGTTTGTGTCCCTGTTTTCCTGTTCAAAAAACATCGACATTATTACGGATAACCTTTGATCTGGTGTTCAGTCTGCCGCAAAAGATGCCGACAGCGGCCCACACCACGTCAACAAGTCTACCATTGTCACACACTTTCAACGACACTGTCTACTTGCTGAATAATTATGATGTATAACAGTTTAACACAATTCAAAACAACACCATACAAAGCAACATTTCTTGCATCAATAAACACAAGCTGCTGTCCGGACCCCATTTACCCGTCATGCCCTCCAAGAGAGAGAGAGAGAGAGAGAGAGAGAGAGAGAGATTTTATTTTACCAGGGTAATGAGATAAGCAATACAAATGCTTTTTTTCCAACCAGCCCAGGGGCAAAAGGAAAGAATCATGAAAGATCAAATTAATGCAAAAACATAGAAAAGGAACAAACAATGACAATCTCTTGCACAGTTCAATACAAATTAGCTATTGTCCACACCATTGACAAACGAACGCAATAGAAAAACGTGTAACATAGCGTACAAGGAATAGGAAAGGGGGAAGGAAAAGGAAAGGGCTAGGTTGGGGGTGAATGGTAAGGTAGCATACAATATATTTCCAAAGGACATTAACTTGAAGTACACACACACACACACATACACACACGCACACGCACACGCACACACATACGCACACTATACATATTGTAAGATAATAAACTAGGGTTGCTTGAAAAAGATGAATATTTATGTAGATGCTGCTAATGTATTATGTGTTATTGTTTGAAATAATGAATTTCTATATCCTGCCTTAAAGGAACCAATGCTAACGTTTTGTTTGATGTTAATTGACAGAGAGTTCCATTGCGTTCCACCTGATTAAACAAGACTAGTTTTGAATAGATCAATTCGGGATTTTCATGTTAGTATATTATTGGTCTATCTTGCCTGATTTAACGGCAATTTAGCAGTTAATGTTGAAGGTGCAAAACCGTTCATAAATCTGTAAATCATTATCGCTTTATTATTCTGAAGTTTATATGCGTTAAAGGTAGAGAATTTAGATTGATATAGTCTTTGGATGTTAACGAAGACGATTTTATAAGTATTGCTTTCAGAGCTCGCTTATGGACCCTATGTAAAGGTTTCAACGCATTGTCACAAGAAGAATCGAAACGAGTTGAGGCATAATTGATAGATGACTGAATATATGCGTTGTAAAAGTGTTTACACGCATTTAAATCTAGAAAAGGTTTAATTTTTGACAGCTGAAAGACTTTCTGACAGACCTTTACTTATACAAATAATATGAGGTGACCATGAGATGTTGTTGTCCAAGGTGATGCCCCAAACTTTGTGAGTGCTGACTTCTTCAAGCTGCTTGTCACTGATGTATGTAAAAGGCCTATGAGAAGTTAATCTTTGTCTTTTCTGACGCGAAGTTATGATCATATACTTTGTTTCGTGTACATTATGGGACATATGGTTGAGTTCAGACCAGTTCACCAACTGATCAACATTCTCTTGTAATTTCATGGATAGCTGATTTAGGTCAGAATGGTTAGAGTGGATAGATGTATCATGTATCATCTGCAAGGAGTTCCCATGAGCCTTTGACATGTAAAGGGAAGTTATTAACATAGAGTAAAAAAAGGACCAATGACTAATCCTTGTGGCACATTAAAAATTTTTGTGGCACAAAAAGTAGATTGTTGTTGAGGAAAACAGATTGTTGACGATTAGTTGACGATTTGATAGAAACGATTTTATGAAAGAAAGGACTTGACTGGAAATGTGATAGATATCCAATTTTTTCAGAAGTAATTTATGACCAGTAACATCAAATACTTTTGCGAAATCAGTAAAAGGAACATTAGTGAATTTAAAATCATCTATGTTTGTTAACTACAGACCTGTGAGAGTGCAGTGTGGCAAGAGTAGTTCACTCTAAAAGCACACTGGTTGGGATGCAGCAGGTAGTATTTTAAAATTTGAAGGATCAGTTTTATCTCCAGATTAAAAAAGTGGCTTTTTTTCAGAATGTTAGGAAATAACTTTTATCAACACAGAGATTATATAAATAGGTCAATATCTCATTAATGAAAGGAGCACTAAGTTTTAGAATTTTTCCCATCCAAATCATCAGTACCACGTGTACCTGTCTGTTTTTCATATGTACAAGATGAAAATAAACATCATAAATTGTCAATGAATGGATGGAATATTCTGACATGATAGTTTTAGATTCACGAAAGCTTTGAACAGTTTTTAAATCAATTATATTAGATCTATCTTTTGTTATTATTTCATCAGCGATGTTTGAAAAATGATTATTCAAATTATCACAAGAAATTTCACGCAGAACTTTAGATGTTTTGTCTGAGTTCTTCTTACTTCTAAGAATGTTTGTTACATTCCAAATTGGTTTTGAGTTATTTTTCTGGCCGTTGCAAAGCAAGTTTCTAAAATATTTCTTCTTTGAACTGCACAACATTAAGGTGACTTTATTTCTTTGCTTCTTAAACTCTTCAAACTGTTTATTTCTTAGTAGACTGTCTCTTTACTGCATCGCTTTTTTTTATTTCATCTCTGTTAACCAAGGAGGTTTAGGACAGAATTTGACCCTCTTAGTCTTAAATGGCGCACGTTTGTTGAAGATATCTATGAAAGTTTTATGCCAAACCTTGAAAGCTTAATCAGGATCAGTGTACTGATAAGCTTGAGAAAATGATGACTGAGCTGAATCACGTAGAAAGGAGTTCTTATCAAACTATCTGTACGTGATGACTTTGTGTCCAGGTCTAGGATTTTTAAAACCTTGTTTAAGCCAAGTGATACATACAGGCGAGTGATCACTACAGCTACAGTGTGGAGAACATATTTCATATGGGGTTTCTATATAAAAAGCCAATGAAAATGGGTTTGCATTTCTTAATGTTAACTTCAACCCAGATTGACTCAATGCCTTGACTTTCAAAAACATTGATCCATTTGTACGTGAGAGACTGGCTTATATACAGCGTTGGACCTGTTTGCATCGGCAGAGCAGGGTTGAGGCGGATATGGTTGTAATCTGGTATTAAGACGTCTGAGTCAGGTATGTACTTGGTTAGTCTAGACTCAGCACAACAAAATAAGTGAGACTCCTTTCCACAATTATAGATAATAGAGGGTAGCTCTCTTGTTTGTTAAGAAGACTATTTGTGTTTAGATAGCCTATTCTAAGACCTTCCTTGGAAGGCCAAGTGTTCACAGTAGACATTTGGGAGATACAAATCAGATTTCGTAAGGTGACCAGTGGAAGAATATAAATGTACAAATACCAGTTCGAGCTGGATTACCAAATGCAACAGCAGTAAAAGTAAGTAATTATGTAAGAAAAGTTTCAAAAAATCAGTATACAAGACAAGATAATCCACTACAAAATGGTAGAAATTGGGGATCACAAAATACAATCAGAACAACCTCAATTTTTTATGATCTTGAACATGAATTAGAAACTAAACTGTGTAATTTCACACAGCAAAAACATGAAGCACAGAGTATCTAAAAAAAAAGAAAGAAAGGAAGAGAAAAAAAAATACTTGTACAATATCAAAAGATGTTCGTTTGGACGTACACAATACACCTTTGAAGAAAAGCAACGGGAAAGCAGAATTAACCATTAATGAAACCGACTGCCAGAATAAAGAGACACACTAAAGGCAAACATAATCCTGAAAAAAAAAAAAGAGTTGAATTGATATGCAAGTCCAGCCTAAAAAATACGAGCTATTGCACAATGCGAGATACTAGCGAACTGTACCATCAATTAGACACTATGCAACACACAGACATCTTATACCTCAGTCAGCCTGTAACTCCAATGAGTTAGGCAACTGCAACACGTGCCCATGCTCTCTCATTCTATCCTCAGTGCCCACATCCCCCCCCCCCTCTCTCTCTCTCTCTCTCTCTCACACACACACACACACACACACACACACACACACACACTTTCTCTCCCTCTCTGTGTCTCTCTCGCATACATAAGAACGCGCGCGCGATCGTGCAACCTCTTGCACAGAAAGCACACAAACACTGACGTAGCAAGCTTGTTCAAGCCAGTAAGAGACATCGCGATTACAAAATAATAGGCACTTGACACAGCTTAACGTGATGTATATACATATATATGTGAACATTTCTACTTGCTGGTTATTTTGAAGGTTCAACATGTGCAATGTCGACATATTCAGCCAAAATGAATAACGGGTCACATCATTTGTAGGAAACAGGGGTTGGGTATTGGACAGTGAGTTCAGACCCTGGTGGGCAGGGAAAGACATCCGGGTTCTGATTGTAGTAGGGCGACCCTCGCTCTACGCTAGGGTGTACACGGGGAACAGGCAGTCTGTGAGGGGGTGGGTTAGGATGAAGAAGGGGTTCTGGCTGAGAGGACCGATTCTGATCAGTTTGCCTCACCAGAGCAGGCAAATGCTGCATGGACTGTAAAGGGGGGCATGGCATGATTCCTGATTAGGCCATTGTTGCAGCCAGGATCCTGTTGGTGGGGGTAGTAGGAATGGTGAACAGGGGCATAGCTAGAGGCCTGGTTGGGACCCCTCTGTGCTACACTGAACTTGAGAACGGGAATACATATCACGCTGAGGGACATCACCAATACAAGTAGTGGGGTGGTGTGACAAACGGGCCTCAGGGATGTTTTCAGGGGTAGCATGTGAGGACTAGCTGGATGGGCAATCATACCAGGTATCACAGAAGCTGGGGACAGGTTGGGAGGTACGAGGAATACCATGAGGAGCGAAATGCAACTGCCGGTCGGGGGACACGTCATAACAAAAACGGCATTGGTAAATCTGACATTGTCAGCGTTCGATCTGGAATGAAAATCACGTGATATTTTGTTCTCTTCCTGCCAACCGTTTGGCAAACCCCGTTCAGTCTGGTAGCCTTTGCGCCGTGGCAATGTGTCTACCAGCCAGTCCAAGACAGTACGCTTGAATTTAGAGGCCAGCTGAGCTGTACCCTTAAAACTGGGATGGGTGAAGTCTTTGTACATGATCAGCTTAGGAGCACCAGAAGCGGCAAGAAAAGCATCAGTGTTATCTATAAAAGTAGCTTTGGGTTGGAAACATGCTTCCTTAAGATTTCAGTTGGTGGGGGGGAAACAGAATTTTGTGCCTCCCCTTTGCTGGAATTAAAGAGCTGAATGCTATTTTTGATGAAGGAAACACTTCACGACTTGTCTTGATGGGCAGTCATTTATGCCAACATGGACGATAAGAGCTTTAACTTTATGAGTAGTTGGTTGATGGTTAAGCCATTGTTCTAAGTCATGGGCTGAAATGCCTGAAACACAGATTATAAACATATTAGAGGAGCGTAAGGCTAATCTCTTGGGGTCCAGGTACTGTAAGACAGAATCACCAAGTAAGAGCACAGATGTTTGATCATTTACAGACATGGTGATTAAAATGTCACAAGGAAAGGGTTTGGGACTCGTTTTCTCGGAAGAAGAAGAATTCACATTGTCTGCTTTTGTTTTGTGGTGATGTTGAGCATTAATGTCACAGGATGTATATCCATATGACTCAGACAAAGGAACAAAAACGTTACTGACAGGAATGGAGTTGTCCGTTATGAGATGAACAGATGAGGGGACATCATCACAATATTGTCAGTTTTGGCAGGAGCTCTTGCTGGATCAGAGAGTGAGGCACAGAGATTATTCAGTTCTGCGGGCTTAGTGCCTTGATCAGCAGGAGGACCTTCAGGTGTGGACTTGACCAGGCTGTCCGCTCTCCACAGAACTGTTGTCATTGTCGTGGACAGTTGCGTGTTGAGCTGGCCGTGGGACGGCAGGTTTAGCGAGATGGCATTCTGTATTGTTCTGGTCATCATCCGGATAAGTCGGCTGAGAAACTGAGGCATCAAGAGACTTTGCTGCGTTGTCTGTATTCCCTAAGTGTGTTTCATTCACGCTGAACTGCGTGCTGACATCAACTGTTGACTTCGTTGTTTTCCTTTGTTTAATTTCTGAATGGAGGTTGCCAAGCTGAGATTTAAGCGATTGGTTTCCTTTTGTTAAAATGGCAACCGACTGCCTCAGCGGAGATCTTGTGACATCTATCTCGTCAAATCTTGAAAATTGATAGACTCTGGTGTCGGACTTTAAAGTTTTTAGTTCGTTTTTTGTTGCCGTTTTTGCGTCCTCAATTAAGGACAAAAACGTGTTTTTTCATGTCTTGTTGGAATGTATCTAGATCATCAATTTCTTCTTTTAGCTGGCGAAAGTCTTGTTTATATGAGTGGACAGAGGAACGTAAGACTTTTTGGTTTTGTCTGAGACAGAGTCCATCTGCGAAGTCTTTTACTTCTGGGCCCTAAAGGAGTTGTCTTGAATGCTTTTGACTTGGTGTCAGCGGAAGATGGTAATGCTGTTGCGGAGGGAGTAGGTGAGTGCAGCACAACCTGCTGAGGCGTGCACTGACTGGAACTCACCAGGTGGAAGTCACTGACGGAAACCGGTGGTGATGTTTCTTGTTCTGTGTCTTTAGGGTCTCCACAGGGATCTGACCCCATCCTGGGGTCTGTAACCGCTGCATGTTCACAGTGAGGGTCTTGGTGGTGGGAAGGGACACTGGGCCAAGGGGATTGACAAACGTAAGAGGCACGTGAAGAATGGAGGATGTTAAATTGTCGAGGTCCTTGAGCAGAAATGCACTGACAATGCGTTTTAATCTTTCACACTCTTCAAGATCCCTGAGTCAGCAATCTCTTCCTTGACACAGAAGTGTGCCTGAGTTTTGAGCAGATATAAAATCGAGGATAATAGTAATTCTTGTTGTTGTTTTCCAGAACATAGGTATGGTGGTCTTGGGCTAGTTCAGTGGGGCTAGTTCAGTGGGGAGGTCTGTGATCCAGTTTAAGGAAGGAAAAGGTAGTGTCTGATCGTCTTGATCACACTTAGTAACTTGTTGTATGGTATAGTTATCAGTAATGGCTGAGAAACGGTATAAAAAAAACATTTCTCCATACACATAATTCCTGTACCCAACAACAAAAATGTATTATATCAGCGGTGTGCAGAAGTTTCTTTTCGTTTGAAGATTCATTGTTTTCATGTGCCTATGGTTTTTCATTCATGGACATTCGATCTGACATCATGCCAGTTAAAAACACGCAATCACTTCACAGGTACACACATGTGTCAGCAGTGCCATACTCACAGCCTTCAGGCACGGACATCACTTCACAGAACATTGTTCATCTCAAAATATGGCCACAGTGTTGCCAGGGCAAAACTTTCCTATGAATTGGTGCTCGTACACCACACTTCTTTGCCTGACATTTGAAATTTGAACTGATTCGATTGTTCACCTCTTAACTTTGTGTTAAACAAAAATGATAACAAAATCAAAGTCCATGAACGATCAGTAACAATTAATAGCACCAACCGATGAACAATACCGTCATACAACTTCATGCAAAAAATTACGAGCACACGAGTGCGACCACCTTTGACCAAGTGCTTCTGATTCAAACCAGAGAGAGAGAGAGAGAGAGAGAGAGAATTTGTATTGTCTACAGCTTTACAATGCTTTTTGACAAAGTGGTTATATCATTATCTTTACTATTTGCCATGTAGCATAGCTAGATAAAAACACATTCATAATGTCTAAGTAATTTACACATCAATAGGAGAAACTTGTTTATTGGCTCACTGAGGTACTTGTTTTTGTTGATTGGTTTGGGATTTTTTTTTTTTTTTTAGATCTGATTTCTTTATTTGAATGCCTTTGCAACACGAGTGGCTAGCTCATTGAGTTTTTTTCATCATTTTATCTTCTGAATACATTGATTATTATGCATTATTCTGGTAGACTGGAGATGCAGTGTAAAATTATGCTATTTTTACATAAATCCACGAACAATAGAAATTAAAAATAAGGCAAACTTAAATCTAATTTCGAGTCCCACATAATGGCATGTAGAATTCTTCAAGTTTTTTTTCTGGGTTTCAACCTACACATTCTGAATCAGAATTCAGCAAATCTATCTCAAAACCATTTGACTGTATTATGTGACAAATGTTTTTCAGTTTCAAATAAGCATGTAAATCAACAAAACCATCCATATTTATCATTCTTTTCTATATGTGAATGTCCGTTTGAATGAGAGAGAGAGAGAGAGAGAGAGAGAGAGAGAGAGAGAGAGAGAGAGAGAGATGGGGGGTGGGGGTGGGGGGGGGGTGGTCAGGGAGACGTCACTGTTGATAAACAGCAATATTAATATCTTTTTCAACCATGATTTTTTGCTGTCAAGCCCAATACCAAAATTCAAAAACAAATACATATTTGTTGTCACTCCCCTGAGAGAGAGAGAGAGAGAGAGAGAGAGAGAGAGAGAGAGAGAGAGAGAGAGATTTCAGAAATAGAGGTTGAAGGGGATGGACTGCTACAAAAGAAAGACAAAAGCAAAGGTCTACTTTACAAGAGTTACACATCATCACACACCAGTTAATGTAGATTTGCTGTCAAATCAAAAAGTGTGTGTGTGTGTGTGTGTGTGTGTGTGTGTGTGTGTGTGTGTGTGTGTGTTCAGTGAATATTGATACTTTCCCAAGTGCACGATTTGCATAATGTATTCATTTTTAGAGGTGAGAACAAACATGCATTAATAAAATCTGTGTACGGGTGCCCTATATTAAAAATGCACATAAAGAAAATTAAACACTGGAGACTGAAAGATATTAGCATGAAAACAAAGTGTCTTACCTCTTAGCACTGTAAAAGGAGGTTCACCCCCACACACAGATTTTTTACAACAATCAAGAACACACACAAAACAAGAGAAACCCAAACAAAATGCACTGTTATGTTTATTGTAATTAGTAGAAAAGATCAAATACAGGACGAAAGGAAACAATAACAATACGTGATGGTTGGTATCTTAAATGAATTGTTACATATGCTGTCATTTTTATTTTCTTTAACTATTTCAGAACAATACATTAGATTACAAAGAAAAGAAGACTCACAGTCACACCTTTTAACATACATGTAACTTAACCAAAACAAATTGTTTCCCTGCTTTTGAATTAATTTTGTGAATGTATTTCAAAATCTTTGGTATATCTGTCTGAAATTACATAACTTCCTCTTTACTGCACTAAAAAAAAAGGACATGATTTTTTCATTTCAAGTTTGAAAAAAAATCTTTATTATTGATCAAAACAATGCAAATCTTTAAAAAAAAAAAAAAAAAAAAAAAAAAAAAGAAAAATAAATGTATGTGAGTGACTTTTAAAAGTTAAAACTTAATGTTGGCATGAGCACATGAAACAAGTCGATTAGAATTTAAAAATAAAAAAAGTAAAAAATTACAGTGCATCCATCCAAATATAAACAATGAGGACTGTACATTAGTACATGTACATAATACTTCAAGCACACATATAGAGTTTCCATTTTCAAAAGATGGCTGGAAAAAAAAAAAAAAAAACAGCATCAGTAGACAAGTTCAAAGCTGATCATGGCTTTTTACTCCATAAAGAGGGCAAGTATATCACATACTGAAATAAAAATCGACGAGGAAAGCATTACAAAAGAATTACAGGAGACATCTGAAGTAACAGCCAGAGACATCTGAAGTAACAGCCAGAGGGTCTGGCTCCTGAAAAGTGGACTTGGGTGTTGGAGGCTGACACCATCACGGGAGAACTGAAACGGCCAACAGCTCGAATGTTGATTGTAACTGCTGCATGCCATGACAGAAATGAAACCTAGGGTCTACACATTGTATCAGATAAAGACTGGCCAACTACATCACTTGAGAAATGAAACACCCACTTGCCTCAAGACCTGTTTCAGACGAAAACGGCAGACATCTCTAGAGAAATGAATCAACCACTGGCCCCAAAACTGGGATGGAGGATGGCCGACTAAATCATTTGGGAAATGAAAGATCCACTGGTCACAAAAACTTTCTGATGAAGGATGGCTGACAAGGTCTCTTGAGAAATCTTAAAGACAACAGCTCTAGAACTGATTTCAATTTAAGTTTGCGACCTGGCAAGAGAATCTAAAAAGCCCAGGTTAGGGTCGTAACCCCGCCGCAGCGTGGGTTAACTGGAGTTCTTTGAGTGTGTGGGTTCACACATCAGGCACAATAAATCCTTTTTTTACTTTGTGAAACATCACATCACTCCTCTGGCGTGAAACACGTCCAAAGTTCTTAACCCCCCCCCATCAAGGGTCTTATAAACTTTCAGTTTCTTTAATGTAAAGGTCAAGCCAACAAAAATCACATTGGTAATTATTCCTATTCACAGGAACTTGCACAGGGCAATGAAAAACAATGTGTGCATCAGTGCCATGTCAGAACATCTGCAAGATTTTCCTACAAGTTCACAGCAGAACTCCCATCTCCTCAACAATGGGCGAAAAAAATCATATAGAATGAACAGTGAACCTGGACCCCAATCACCATCACAATTAGCTTAGGACCACAGCTCAACAGCAAGAAAAATGAGTCTATACAGTTGTCTGGGTGTGAAAGCACACACTCAAAGCTAAAACTGCAGTTACCAGAACTCCACACATTGTGGCTGGTGGTATATCTGTGGGTGAAAGCTAGCAAGTGGAGAGCTCAGTGCTGCAGAAAATGGACCTCTAGCCCTGGCATGTACATACTATACGTAAAACCGAACCAAAGTTAAGTCTGATCAAGGAGATGAATCAATAACGTCTAACTAATTGCAAAGCTTTTCATTCAGCAGAAATGGACCAAGTGAAAGAGGTTTTTTTTTTTTTCCCCTGAATATTCATGCACAAGAGGTTCCTCAGCAAAGTGATGGTTATGTAAAAACAACAACCAGCCATAACCATGCAGACAGTTATTATGGAAGAAAGTGCAAATGTTGGTATCATGGACATATGACACACATAAGTCACAAGTCATTTTGAGAAAACATTATAGGTTCTGAGTGACAGATTTATATACAGGCAGACAGCCTAGTCAAAGAAAGAGATACCATCGATCTGACTGTACTTCAACACCATGCAGCTGAACCAAGTTCAATCTGAAAGACAATTTCCTCCTCCTGTACAAGGCCTGAAATACTATAGGCCCTACCTACCTTTTATTCTGATTATTAATCACGTTTTCCATTCTCTTTCAATATTGTTAAACGACCACTCATTTTTTTCCTTCTTTGATGCTCAACCTCTGTCTGAAACTGATTTTGACCAGCAGAGTTTATTCACAATTAAGCGCAACATACTTTTTGGGAGGATGTTCAGCAGTGGTGGTGGGGGGGGGGGGGGGGGGTGGGGAGGTTGTTTACCACACACAAGTACTGAAAAACTTTTCTTAATTTTTTTTACTATAAAAAAGGTCGCATCGTCAGAACAAAAAACTCATGAGCAACCACGTACAGGCTAGCTGAAAAACCAAAATGATTATACCAAGCTGAGCTTACAGCTCAAGATCATGTTCAGGTCCCACGTGCCCTAATTCCACCTGTGAAATGAACACTATTTCATCGGAAGGCTTTAAAACTTTGGCTTGTTACGGTCAAACCTTACACATGACACACGTAAACTGACACAGAGAGAGAGAGAGAGAGAGAGAGGAGAGTGGGGGGGGGGGGGGGGGGGGGGGGGGGGGGGGGGAAGACAGGATGGAATGAACCAGTAATCCAGTGCATCATGCCTGAAACATACTGCCAGAGTTAAACTTGGCTAAAAAGAAAAATAAACAGTGCAATGTAAAGTAACATGAAGACATATATACATGAAAACCAACTCCACCCCTCTCCCACTAATCTTCCCGTATCTCCCTATCACTGAGACAGTGAGAGACAGAGAGAGACTTACAGAGATGAGAGAGACAGAGAAACAGACAGAGAGACAAAAAAAGAGAGAGAGACAAAGGGAGACAGATATATCTGACAGAGCAACAGGCAGGGAGGTAGCGTTTCAATAAGTTACCATGAACCACAATTAAACAGTTGAACTACATTAAAACAAGACTTAATTTAAAAAAGCATCACAGTCACTCACACAGTTATTCCCTTTTGTTGAGAGACATTTCATTACGCAATGCAATCTAAAAAAATAACTTGACTATTTAAAAAAAAACTGAACTAGAATAAACCTTATTTGATTAATTTAAAACCAACAAAAACAACAACAGTAAGATTTCAGTATACTTATGTACAAAGGTGAAAACAGACGACTACGCCAAACCTGACGGACAGAATGAGAAAAAACACAGAGAGAAAAAGTCTCTTCTATGGTATCACCACTGATTTTCTACAGTTGAGCAAAATATAAGCAACATTTTTACAGTAAAGTTCATGCAAAAATTTACAAGTTATGACCAGAATGTCTGTTTACAATGCAGCACATACTGTGTTTACTGTTTATGTGCATAAGTACAGAATCCATAACATTAACATGACACAGAAAAAAAACTAAAAGCATTAATAAACATTAAATGGGAAATGTTTCCTATATATACAAGAATAATAACAGTCCATGTGATAACTATGCATTTATCAAGAATTGAAAGGAGGAAAAAAAAAAAAAAAAAAAACACAGAAGTTTACCGATATGAAAAGAAGACCAAAAAAAAAAGAAAAACAAACAAAATCGCAGAAAGATCCAGACCATGAAGTATGATTTCCACTCACAGCAAATCAAACAGGTCAATAAGTGGGAAACCGCAATCAAAAAGACACTCAAACTGAAAAATGACAGTTTGCCCATAAAAATACTTTTTTTCTAAAATCTGGAACAGAGACCAAACAACAAAAAACATCAATTATGATGTTCACACCCAACCCCCCCCCCCCCCCTCCACACACATACCTCCCAAATCCCCCCCCCCCCCCCCCCCCCCCCCCCTGTTCTCATAGCAACTAAGTTGACACAAGAGAACATACACACATACACACACAGAGAACAGATTAAACCTAACAATATAAGAGCAAGTGAAAGGATAGATCTAGCCAATCCCCATGTCACACTCTTTTCCTTACGCAACAAAAACCTGTTCCTTTTCACAACTCTCTTCACAAAAGATTTCCTGGCACAAAATCTGGACCGCCCTACAGCAATCATATTTAATTTTTCTGTCCGCCCTTTTTTGCTTTTTTTTTTTTTTTTTTTTTAAAGTTTACTTATCAAACTGGTTTTCCACAAAGAGTGCTGCCACAGACAAGTTGTTGCTGTGAGTTCTCTTCACATAAGCTAAGTGCCAGCCACACTGGCCAGTGATTAGCACTGCAGGTGCTGGGTTGGAAGTCACAGGCTCGATTCCCATCATCAGAGCCATTTTCAATTGCAGGATTTTTTCGTCTCTTCTCCTGGTATGGTTGTAGACAGTGTGCTGAAATGGTTGGCGTGAGGGGCATAATGCCACTGAAATGGTTTGGAAGACCAGACCAAAAAAAAAAAAAAAAAAAAAAAAAAAAAACTTCAAAGATATTTCCATCCCTTGTAATGTGCAGCTTTGTGTGAACAAAAATCAAATAATTCTTGATTTTTGTTCCTTGTTTCCTCCCCTGACAAAGTTCTTGTGAACAAAAAGGCAAGAGTAAGATGAAATGTTTGCGAGCTATGTTAGCACGTAACTCTAAAAAACTATAAGCACAAAAGCCATAAGAAAATGTGCATGCTTGCATGTGGAACAATGGCCCAGTGACGTTTCATCATCATTTGATCCCAAATTCCGTAACACAACCAATCAGAATGAACGACAATGATGAACTGATGAATTATCTGTTTTGTGCCCATTTATCAGGGAACCATTCGTCACTGAATCATTCAAACACAATCAATTTTAACACGCTATGAAAAATTATATATACTTCTGAAACTGTCAGCCTTTTTGATAATGCTGATTTACAGATTTTCAGCATCTCAGAAAAGCAGCCCCGATGTTTTAAACTGAACAGCCAAAACATGCCAGGCTGCAAACGTTATTCAGCCAGTCAATAAGTAAGGTCTGAAAGGGTTAAAGCAACAACTGGGCAAGTTTATATGGAAGACGGCTGTGAACTTCCTGCAGGAAACAAGTCACTGGTCACCTCATTGTGTCTGCGGCCGGCGTTCAAATAGGAGGTACAGCATGGTCTGGGTTTGATTTGAAAGTAATACTGTCAGTATTCCTTTTCTATCTGTAAATTGTTACTGATCTGCTTCTTTTCTTGCAAAAAGGTGATTTTAAAATCCTGTATCCTACGATTTCATGCTTTACATCCGATTCAGTTTATATACATATTTTTTTTACAACAGTATTAAAGAGGATTTAATGTCGATGTTCTTCCCAAACCCATATCTGTGACAGTAAAATTCTTTTAAGGATGTTTTTTTCCGTTACAAAGAACATCTGAAACATATAATTCAGACTGTGCAAGCCAGATATGATCCACGACGGACGTCCTGTTGTAAAGGTCACATTTGTTCGGAAAATCACTATTAACTCTGATCAACAAAGACTTTACCACCACTGCTCACAGAACCATGTCAACCATTGTCTATAGTCTGCTGTGTGACATCTGTCCACACAATCTTCCCTAAAACATGGAAAACCTTACACACCACTCTCTGTTCTGGTCAGTATACTGACCAGCTTCCTGCGCTTCTTTCGAGGGACAGCCAGATGAATGCACAGTCCATTCATTCCTCCCTACGGATCAGGGGATTCTTCTCCTGATGGTATCTGACGAGTGTCTCATTAAGAAAACTCATTAGCATAACACAACAGTCCTCAGACAAGGAGAGGGCTGAAGGAATTTTGCACATGGTACACATCACATTATATTCTTTTGAGGACTATGTAGACAACATTCCACTCAGAATAAAGAAAAGGAGAGGAAAAAACTGTAAACAATGCAGTGCCCACTGATACCTGTGTGAGTATCTTCAGACTGTGAGAGCTAAAAAAAAAAAAAAAAAAAAAAAAAAAAAAAGCTCACCTTCCTGTTCAAACGTCAGAGTGTAATGAGAAGTGCAGTGAAGGTCAACTAAAATGTACAACTGCTGTGCGCTTACAATGGCTACATTTTCTGCGTTGATCAAAGCATGATGTAAACAAGTCACACACTCATGCAGACAGGTTTAAGAAAAATGGATGGACTCATTTTAACATGTAGCAGTAACTGAGGCATCTATTCACAGGTTACAAAGACTTGCACAGCAAAAATGACCATAAATACATTCATGAATGACGAGTGGACACACCACAGAAAGACCAGTCCCCACATAAGTAATGTCATTCAAATACAATGGCAATGCAGAATAAAAAAAAAAAATCAAAAATATATACAATGCAAAGGATCCATGATATCACTGTAAAGGGAAAAAATAAACAAACATATGTAGAAAAGGTACATGCATGCAAACCCTTGCCATCAGCATTATCAGTGCTTTAAAAGTTCTGTATGACTGTATTAATACACCCATAGTCAGCATGTTTTTATATGCTGTCAGATATTGTTCTATATTCCAACACGCTGCACAGTTCTATGGTAGTTTTTAAATCCAAAACTTTTTGTAATCGAAATTCTGAGCACATGAAAAGATCCATCACGGTTGATCAAAAACATGTTGGAACATCAATGAAAATGACAGGAAGGAGAGGTTTCCTTGTTCTCACTTCCACAATTTTACGATCAGAAATTCAGAAATCTAAAAAGGAGGCAAGTAACAGTAAATAACCAACAAGTAGGACAACTCATGTTCATGATGAGATCCTTTTACACCCAAAGCTCCAAACGGATGCTGCTTATGACACTAACATCAATCACTCCAAACAGCATACTGGAGTCAAAAACAGCATTCGTTTGATTTATGAGCATATGACTATTTCATCACGGTGTAAGAGTTGACATACTTGTTTGTTATTTGATGAGAAATTAGTGAATGTGCACACACACACACACACACACACACACACACACACACACACACACACACACACACACACACACACACACACACCTCATACACAATGAAACACACACATACCACCATGCTTCACACATCAACTGTTTTCCCCCTATGTATGCTGTTTTACTTTGGGTTCAAGTATAGTACATTCCTCAACACAGAACCTAAACAAAATTTTCTTCTCCTTCACAACATCTTAGGCATGCACTGAAATGCATATTGTACCTCTACACAGGCAGCATAGATGACGCCTTCCCCCCCAAATGGACAGACACGAACATCGAGGAAGAGGAAGGGAGGGGGAGGGGGAGGGGGATCACAAGCTGCCATAGTGGTTTTTTATTGCACATAGTCAAGGCCTCAAAGGGCGGCAAAGCAGGATTCTAGGCAAAACTCTGAAAAGTCCCTACAGCATGTTCTCTACAGGGTGGCCTTACAGCTCTCCAATACTGGTAACTCCCTGGAGAAGTGTTTATATGTGTCTTGCCCGAGGACTATCTGGAGTATTGCCGTGTCAGGAAGGGGGGGCGTAGGGCCAGGGGAGGGGGAGGGTGGAGGGGGTGGGGGGTGGAGCCGGAATGAATGAGAGGTGAATAATGTTACTGTAAGGGGAAGGGGGAGAGAGGGTGGAGGAGAGGAGGGGGGGGGGATGATGGAAGGAGAGGGTTCTATCCCGTCGAAGGACAATCCTGAGTATTGTTATCATGGGATGGGAGTCAGAATGAATGACAGAGTAGAAATGTCACTGTGTGTGTGTGTGTGTGTGTGTGTGGAGGTGTGGGGGGGGTTGTGGGGTGAGGCAGAGTGATGAAAGGAGTGCTTTGTCAAGTCACAGGACGATCCTTAGTGTTGCTGTATCAATGGGAAGTCAGAATGAATGACTGGGGGAGTAATGCCACCGTGCCTCTGTGTGTGTGTTGTGTGTGTCAAGAGGGGGGAGGGGGGGCAATGGAAGAAGAGGGCTTTTATCTTGTCACATGACGATTCTGAGTGTTGCTGTATCTGAGGGGAGTCAGTATGAGCGACAAAGGAGAAATGTCATTGTGTGTGTGTGTGTGTGTGTGTGTGTGGGGGTGGATGGGCGGGTGGAACGATGGAAAAAAAAGAGGGCTTTGTCTTCTCACAGGACGATCCTGAGCGCTGTTATATCTGAGGGGAGTCAGAACGACTGATCGGGGAGTGGCGTCACTGAGATGGTTCATGGGAAGAGAGGGCTTCGTCCTGTCACAGGCAATCCTGAGCATTCCTGTGTACCGGGCGTGGAAGCTAGAGTGAATGACACCTTAGTAATACCACTGCAAAAGGTTGGAATGAAAGGCCCTTCCATGATTTCGCTATGCATTTGAAAACACGGTAAATCTAACAATGTAATAAAGATACTCTTCAGAGATTTGGTTTAAAAAGCAACATTCTTTTTTTTAAGAGAAACCTGCTGTACAAAAAACCACTTTCTTACACAGGTTCACACTGAGAGTATCTATCCTACCCATCATGGATAAAAACACTGGGGGAAGGAGGGTGCTTTCATTTTTCACCTTTTCATCATGCATACACACACGTCTTGCTGACTTCCATCAAATTCAACCAGATGTATGGCTTAGCATTTTCAAGGCATTATTCTCCATTTGTTATTGGTTCTTTTTGTGACATCATTGTACAAAAAAAAAAAAAAAAAAAAAATGTATTTTGATTTTTAACAGTCAAAATTCCAATTTCTTGATTCAGTTTCAAAACACAGATCTTTTATTTCTTGATCTGGTTTTAAGACAGAGATCAAATGAATAGTTCCTTAGGGAAGATTTCTTTCTAAAGGACACCGTTCTGCTGAGCCACGGAAGCTAGAAAGTGTTTGAAAAACAAGACACACGTTGAAAGAGACTAGTGGCCACAGAAAAGCAGGAAAAAAAAAAGAGAGAGAGAGAGAGAGAAAGAGAGAGAGAGGGACATACAGACAGTCAGTCAAACAGAGACACAGCTACTGACAGTGCGAGATACAAGAGTCTGCCAGACCTAGATAAAACGGGGAGTGCACAACACTCCCCCCCCCCCCCCCCCCCCCCTCCCCTCCCCCCCCCCCCCTCCTACAAAAAACATACAAACATACAAACAAACAACCACCGCCACCACCACTGAAGTCAGGCATAATGGAGATGACTGTCTGAAGGTTTGCATCACACGGCACGGGCACAGACAGTTTGATGCGCTGAGTGATCTGGGCTCGGCACATAGGGCACTCCTTTAAGGGTCCCGTGCATATGGCGCAGGTACACACATGGCCGCAGGGAAGGAAGATGACCTCCGACTGTACAAAGAAAACAAAAAAGTGAATACAATTAAAAAAATAAAATAATAAATAACACTGTAACCAGGGCATCATAGAAGATGAGAAAGAAAGAAAAATTCAAGGTTGGTACCAAAGCAAAATGTGAGTGAGGCAAGGAGAAATGTGTTATAAGTGATAACCATGGCTGATAGGGCAAGAAGTTGTAAGAGAGGTGGGAAGATACTTATATGATATTCATGCTTGATATGAAGGGAAATCTTAAGTGAGGTGGGGAGAAATAAATAACAAAAAAAATAATTATAGTAGACATGAACGGAAATCTTAAGCGAGGAGAGGGGGCATAAATAACAAACACTACACACGGCTGACATGAAAGACAGTCTAGAATGAAGCAGGGAGATACAATAAATCATAATCAAGGATCATATGAAAGGAAGTTGTAAGCTGAGGAGACATGATCATGATTATGGTTCGTACTAGAAAAAAAACATAAACTTTTTTTGCATCACATTGCTAGAATTCTTGCAGCGGCTAACTCACCCTTTGGTGAAATGCTGCGATGACGCTTGCAGCAAACAATCAGTCTAACAGGACAGGTTGTGTGTATGATAACGGCAACCATCTTCTTAAAAATAGCTGACAAAATTTCCAGAGAAATTTCGCCAGTGGTGTCTGAGCACATTGAATGAAATAAGTGAACAGACAAATTCTTCAGAAAATATACCAACTGACCGAAAACAAACAAACAAAAAAAAAAAAAAAACAATAGCCCTAGTGAAAATTGTCCCCACACAAAACACGTACGTTAACCCGCTCAACAAATACACAGTCACACACAGAGGATCAAACCGAGATATCTGTATATCCACTGACATAAATGAACTGAAAAAACTCAACATCTCTGTAAAGTACTCATATCACACTAATATTCAATGTTTCAAAAAAAGAAAAAATAAAAGAAAAGTAACACAATCTTTTTCTGCTCACCACTCTGTCCCAGGCAGACCACACACTCAGAGTTGATGCCACGAGCTGTGACTGACTGCTGCCGAGGGATGGCCCCCGAGGGGGCTGCTGCAGCGCCACCTGCAGCCTCATCATAGGCAGGAGGGGCAGTGGGGTCTGCAGGGGGCGGTTGTACGGGCTCCAGCTGAGGCAGCAAAGAAATGTCCTGCACCGTGACAACAACACACCTGACATTTACCGCATTCCCACTTTGTACAGGCAATTTGCCATCCACTCTCTTCCTCACTTTAACGTGAAATAAGGAAGGCACTGCATTCTTAACATATTAATATAATGCAAATAATTTTTTTCTTTTTTTTTTCAAAAAAAATGGGAAGCTGGGCTGGGCAGCCTGGAAGAGGAAAGAAGAGGTGATAATAAAGAAAACAATATGAAAAAAAAGAGATGACAATTTGCCTGTTGTGACTCACAGAGGTTGAAAACGGAATCACCTTGTGACAGAAATGATACGCTGCAATTCTTGTGCCAGCTATGAGGACAGAATCATTGTACTGAATGGTCATTTACAGAGGCTCAACAGCACAGTTACTATCGAGACATATAAATGTACCCATCTCATCATCATTTTTTTTTTTTTTCTTATTCTACTTTTTCTTTTCTTTTTTTTTTTTTTTGCTTCATCTTTCATGCCACCACAGTGGCACAGCCACACACGCTGCTCATTCCGGCTCCCTGCTCACATCCACAGACCGGTTTGTTCCACTGCAGCCCCATGACCTTCAATCCACAGAGGAAGTCGACGTCGAAGTCGTCATGAGGCAACCCACTTGAGGAGATGCTGCACTGCTGCCGAGTCATGTTGGTAGTGTCCAGCGGTGGCTGTTCTCATCTACCACACTGAGGACACCACATTTGCCTACTGAACTCCCAACTGAGAACAATAACTGCTTTGTGTTGGCATAACCAGAGTAAGCGGGCTCTCTCCTACTGGAGGGTGCCACCAAGACCGGCCACGGACAGTTTCCGATAAATTTGCCAATTCTGGTAACCTCAACACACAACCTTCACAAATGGGATGGAGACATGTGGAGGTAATTGAAGCTGAGGTCACCAATGAGAGCACACCATGCTGACAGATGAGAAAAAGGCTCGTGAATATAATGCTGTGCATTTCCATTCTGGTCTGAAAGTGCATGAGAGGGCTGCACTCTAAGCTTACAGTTAAAAATTCCAGCACTAGCCAAGCCAGAGAGATACACACACCAACAGGGTTGGTCGGGAGATTGGAGCAAGACACTCGTGATGCATACATTAAGAGAATGCAATGCAACTGCATGGTCCCAGTGATCCCACTTGAGCCCAAAGCAAACTCAACTCTGTGTTGTAGGAGCTGGTCAAGGGCAGAAAAATCCCACAAATCCATGGCTCTGATGGAAATCGAAACCCATGGCCTCCCACCATGATTCTAAGATGCTAACCACTTTGCCACAGCAGCTGGCATTTCAAAAGCATAACACAAATAGTGAAACATCAGACCACTGCACACATAATTCATTACACACAAATGAAATATGCTGTCTAAGAATCATTTGTCATGAGCCGCACACACACGCATGAGCACGTGTGTGTGCGTGCGTGTGCGCGCCCATGATGACAACCTATGCTGGTGCACAAAACAGCATACAGCGTTGAACCCTGTCTGACAGGACCTGTGCGTGCATGCATGCAAGGTTGTGTGATGTGCACGCATGGTGTCTGCGTGTGTGTATGCGTGTGTGTATGCGTGTGTGTGTGGGTGTGTGGTGTGTGTGTGTGTGTGTGTGTGTGTGTGTGTACGTGGTGTGTGTGATGTGGTGTGTGTGTGTGTGTTTGTGAGTGTTTGTTCGTGAAATGGTGAACAGACTGTGAGAGAAAAAGAGAGAGAGAGAGAGAGGAGAAAGAAGCGAGAGAGCATCTGTGTGTCTGTGGTGTACAACATGCACATGGTTGGGTTCAACTCATCATTCCCTTTGCTGAGCCTATACATGTTGGTAACAAATATCATACAAGAAAAAAAAAACTGCATTGCATATTAACACTGTTGGACGTGCACTAGAAATACGCAGGAAATAATGAAAAGGTAAGTACACAGCAACTCAGTTACAGTCATATTTACAAACAGTGGAAGTCAGCCCAAAGAGAGAGACACAAGAGGACAGAGATGGACTGAGGGGAAGGGGGAGGAGAGAGGGTGAGGGGTTGGGTTGGTGCGTAAGTGCAGACAGGTTGAGGCGGTTTTGTGAAGTGAGAAAGAAAGAAACAGAAAAGATGAGTCTCCTGCTCATGCTTTCTGCACCTGAAAATACTTTCTGCTGGTTTCAAAAAAAAAAAAAAAAAAAAAACAGAACCATGCCGTCCGCCATCTTCAACATGATCTGAATGAGACGAACACTGACAATGCTAAAAGAAAAAACATGACCCACATGGTCCAAACTTTAAGTCACTAGCACTGTTTTATTTGAAGCTCCAGAGAATGTCTGAAATTGGCCACTGAAAGGAAATCTTAGTTAAGGAACTTCCCAACTTTCCTCATTGCCTGATCATCAAGCGTATAGTCATGTCTCTCCGGCTGTCCAAGATAACGAACAATCAAAGTAGAAAAACTGCCTCACAGCTTCAGAAATAAAAGATGTCATTTGGTCTATTTTCAACGACAACCAACCTCACTAATTCACAGAAAGATCTTGGTTTTCAGACCCCGCATTTTTTTTCCTGCAATGAGTTTCCAAAAGTGGGTGCTGAACTTCAGGTTGCTGAAAGCATAAAATAGAGTGTGCGGTGATAACACAAAACACAAAAACCCAAAACAAAAAAGCAAGAAAAAGGGAACATGATTAACAGATGGTGGAGTCAGAGGCAGTTAAAGAGAAGACCAGAAAGAGAGCAGACTCTCCATGTGTGACGCAGCGTGATGCAACACTGCGCTGAGCACAACTGAGATCAATGCAATGCCAACTTGACCCAAAATCTTCAAGAAACAGTTTCTTTCACCACATTTAAAAATAAAAAGTTTCAAAATTCCTAACACACTGCTAACCACACTGCCACCACAAGTACTGTGATAAATGCATAGTTTCCGAGCCCCAATAACCGACTGACTGCGTGATGACTTGGCAGCAGCCGACAGTGACACCAGGGGCATGCTAACTGTCCCACTCATGTGCCTTTGTAAGTCTATTAAGTCTCTATCAACTCTGCAGAGAAATGTAGCCCTGGTGTAATATCAAGCCATGAGAATACCAAGGACTAACACTGCGCATTGCATTGATCTGTATAACAGGCTTCATACGGTTCTGTCAATCACAATTCCAAAGGCTTTTCCATGGTTAAAGATTGTTTTTTTTGCCAATTACTGTATATTGGTCGAAGTTGCTAGCAACTTTCAGCACAACACAGTGCGCAGTGTAAAACACATAAGGAGCTACAGCGCTGCACCAGTCACATAATTACAATAAACAGTACAACCATGTCAATGATACTTGTAAACAAATTTCATCTTTCAGCATTTTACTTGTTGAATCTCATTCATTACTTTCCATACTTTTTCCATGCTGCTTCTTGTATCTCATGAAGAAAAAAAAAAATACTGACAGTGACACAAAAAAAATTCCAAGGGTGTTATCAGAACTTCTTGATGAATAACTTACTTTTGGGGCACTGAAAGGTCTACACATGGAGCTGTTACACAAATTTCAACGACTGTCCAGCACCGTATGAACCCTGTATGAATCATACAGGAAATCAAAAAGAATTTCTTTTTTCTGTTTTTAGCGATCAAATCACCACAAAGAAACTTCCGCTGAGGTCCAAGACCACAAGTGCAACCCTTTCCAAACTGCAATGACGGTCACCTTGGAACGTGGCCAGCCTTTTTGTTTTGTTTTCTGGTTCGGCTTGTCTTCCATTGTGGATTTGGACTTTGATTTTGGCAGGAAGCAGGGATAAAAGAAATACAATTGAATGATAATGGAAAAAAAAAAAGAGATAAAATAAACATATAAAAAAGGAAAGGATGATTTCACAGGCACGGCACAATGACACACGACACAGAATGCCACAAATACTGCGCATACCTAAACAACCAAGCATGCTTGCCCGCACACATAAACACACAATACAAACCCAACACACGCTATTCTCACTCTCTCACACATAGGGTTGCACATTGCTACAAACATACATGCACAAGTGCACACACCTAACAACAAAACTACATGCCCCCTTCTGGCCCAATCATACTTCTGTCTCTCTCTGACACACATGTACCATAATTTCAAGCTATAACTGCATTATTATAAAAAAAATGCAACCCACCATATTCATTTTCAAAGGATTAAAAAACAACAAAAAAAATGATAAATAAATCAATCTAATCAGCAGCAAAAAAGGAGCTGTCAGAACTGATCACCAAAATGGCGGACCCAGTGTAAACAAAGCCTGTCCCCTCCCCAGTGAATCTCTGAGGGTCTGACCCACTTTTGTGAGCTGGCCAACGCAACCAAGGAAGGCCAGGGTGATACATACAAATGACGAAGCCCAAAAAGTTCGCTATCAGATTCTTTTTTCACTGCCTGATCTGAAGCACACAAAATAAGCTATCAAGAAGGGGGGGATTTTTAAACTGCTGGTCCTGAGCGCACACTAAAATCGGCACTGAAGAACTCGTCTTCAAGTCTGAACAGGAGGCTGATTCAGAACAGAGGGCCTTTCAAGAACGTCACTCTGACATCGGCAATGTTGTCCAAGGACTCCTCATACTGCCACCCTCCACGCTCTGTGCGCATTGACTTCTGTGTCATTTTATTTTTTGCACCCTGCCCTCCCTGTCCAGGAGACGCCTGACTTCCGAGTTTTTTTTTATCAAACAAAACCAGTTACACGGCTAAGATATCAGAATCTACTTTCTTTCACATCGACCAGCCCAGAGCTGGCGTGCCTGCAATATTTTCGCCAGCCCATGGCGGACAACGTTCTCGGAGGCTTAAACACCCCACACCCCCCCCTGTGCACACCTACACCACCGACCAGGACTATCAACCTGCGCCGCTGGTACGGCCCCCTGTTGCCTATTTGGTGAGCCACTCAAACCAAATAGCCTTCAATGAACCAATCCTGTTATAGGCCTTGGACCTTCTCAAACTTCGGGCATTAGTTTTTTGTACGGAAGGACCACCAACAAGGGAAGCAGTGCCTCGGCTCTCGCCCCCACACCGCACACCGACTCCCCCAACCCCCCACACCGGACTCAGAGTGTGTTCCGGTGCCTCGAACTCAACAGCTGATTCAAAACTGATATTCAGACTATCACTAACAACTAACGTCGTTTTGCATGTCACTTCATAGCTTGAAAACATCCCTTTCTGTGACCACACCCGGGGTCAAACTTGATTCTTACAAATACTAGTTTGATACGATTATGCTGGATCCAATACAGTAATCAGGAAAAGTTTGGGGAGTCTTTTGTACCGGAGAGCTAGAGGGAAACAGAAAGGGAAGATCCCTAAATTAGTAACAAGGGCTAACTTCTCCCATAAAGGGAGAAAAAAAAAAAAAACAAAATAGCGTTTACTAGGTTGAGAAGTACGGTAACAGTTTGGCGAAAACACACACGACCCCACCTCACCTCACTCATCACCAACACACCACTCCTCTCTCCAATACTAACATCACACACACACACACACACCCAGAGTCAAATGGCAATAAAGCTCTTTCCCTCACTCACTACACACAAACACACATTTCACCACACCACAATAACACACCACTGGTGAAAAACCCAAGTAGAAAATGGACCCCCCAAAAAAAAGTACACGCGACAAACAGTGGTATGGGTGGTGGTGCCACATTCAGGGAAAGAAACCAGACCCGACGCCAAACAGCTCCGAGCTAAAAGCGACGGATCACCTGTCCCCGAGGGCCAAGAATCTGAAATTCTGTCCGGGTGGATACTAACGAGACCAGCGACACTTCGTCCTTCCTAGTGAAAATCAGCTCGCATGTATAGAGCATGACATGGGGCCGATACGAAGCGATGAACAAAGTGGATAGGGCGGATGGCCACTTCAAGAATCTGGCGTATTTTCGGGCATAGTCTCAAAGTTCGATAAGCACCCCCCCAGGGTAACAAGGAAAGACCCTGACCTGGGAACAGCTCATTCCCGGTGGAACAATGTAGCGCAAGATAGAATGGATTAAAATTTGAGAACAATACCCCTGAAGCGTGACACAAGAACAGCAAACCCCTTCTACGGACGACACCGGGCCGTGTGCGCGGAAGTGACACACAACTGTAAGTCTGACAGGAACCGCAACAGGCCAAACAAGGAAGCAGGTGTTAACGGTCTATGCACGAAACTGAACCAGACACACAACCCAAGACAACACACACACACATCGACAGACTGGCGGACACCGCACACTTATGACACACCCGGAATTGACCAGTGGACACTGACAACACAAAAACAACACACACCCGATTCGGACACACATCAAGAACCGTTCACAAATAATGCAATTATGCATATTCAAATTGACACAACGACCACGACACACACAAAAAGCACACACAACGACACACACAAATCCACAAATAGCATATGCATTCAACACCACCACACACACACACACCACACACACACATGCAATACAACCCACATAACACAACAATCGTAGTATGGAAAGCTTGCTTCACCACACACACCACAAAAACACACATGCACACCCACCAGTCAGAACAACCGACGTCAGACCCTTCCACTGATTGCTTAAGGTCAGAATCATCAAGCTGAAGCATGGTCTCTTATAGTGATGCGGAATGTCGAGCAAACAAAGGGACAATAATGCCTTCTGCCATCAGCATGAAATCAGAATCTTCTTCACTGCTACATCTCCAGATTACTCTCCTGAAACCAAATCCACAAGCAATTTCAGGTATGTTGCACACAGATCAGTCTTCATTGTTGTCTTTCACTTAACCTCCTGGACACAAATCCATCACAGGCTATACTTCAGTCTTTACACACTGATCAATGTTACCGTACATTTAACCACGAATTTCACCAAGACTTGTACAGCTATGTACTCTCACCATGACTAGCATAGGCATGTATCTCTTAAAGACTTGTGTCTGTATCTCTTCAAGACATTGCAGTTACACGCAACTGCATCTCCATCTGTCTTGTACAGACATGTATGGCTCCATGACTGGCACAGCATGTCTCCAAAACTGGTGGTTGTGCAAACATGCATATCGGTGTGACTTGTACAGGCATGAACTATCACTTTTGTGCAGGCTCGTATCTCTCCATAACCCTTATACCGGGCATGTCTCTCTCCATGACTCTTAAAACAGGCAGTGTCTCTCTTGTGCAGGCACGCATCTTAACACTTTTCTCCTTTTAATTCCTCTCCTCCACTGAATCTGGACTTTTCAAAAATAAGGTCCTACATCAACAAAAAAAGTCTACAATCAAAGATCTATGTCATCTCTCAGTTCTGTTTATGCAGCTTTCAGTCCCAGAAGACTTTTCTCTTTTCATTTCTTAAAATTTTTGCTAATCAAGCATAGCATTTTTTGCGCAATATGGCAGCATTGTACATTGTCAATGAAATCATTAATCACATGCAACGCCAAAAGCGTAGTCCTTGGTTGCTCCTTTATAAATACTGATGCGTGGTTGACAGGTTGGCACAGTAAGGCATAATAATGCCACTGTCTCAATACTTTGTTGTGCACAATATCATTGAGATTAAACGTAGCCCTTTCACTTCCAAATCTTTCTTTTTCTTTCATGGTTTTCTCAAAAACGCAAAATTAAACTTTTTAGGATATGCAATGAACCTTAAAATTGAGGATTCTGAAAGTTATTTACTTTTTTGTTTTGAATCCTCATACATTTTTTTTTTTTATTTTGTTTTAATCTTAGAAGACACCAAAATTTTGAAGGACTTCTGGTACTGGGATGTAGCTGCTGCTAGTGCGTGGGTCTGTGTGTTTCTTTCGGCTCAAACCATGAGACCACATTGTGTCAGTCACCAACACACGCAGTAAACGATATCTGCACATCATAGTGACATAACCCAGGTCGCGTGTTCTCAACCTTGTCCTGAAGCCCTTGCTGGTCTGTGTCCACAGAGCGCTTAGGTAACTGCCCAGCCAGTAGTCGGGGGCCGTGGCTGTCCTCTCTCGGCTAAAGGGGGGCGCACCTCTCCTCCTGGATAGGGGTAGGAGGATCCCCATTAGCGCAATGTGGGCATTATCAATTTCAACCATCAAACAGGGAGGCGGGTCATTTAACAATAACTGAGGAAGAGAAACGATCGAAAAAAGAGAAGAAGGGCCACAGAAGTATTTACAGTCGAGCACCAACAGGTTCAAAAGTCAGCACGGTACATCATAGATTGGACTTACTCGTAGAAATACCACCCGAGGGTCCATCCAACAATTAATGATCAAAACGTACAACGAGAAAAAATCTATAACAAGAAAGAAGACCACGGCTGTTCACAGGTGTGATCTCAAACGCCTACAAAAATCAAACATAAACCTGCATGTTGAAAATATAGTCGACCAGCAATCAATCCAAATTACGGAATCCAATGATCAACTTTGCACGAGCCAACCCAACCACTGATTTTTTATTCGGGGGTCAGTATCGCTTTACAAATATCTATAGATCAATTTCAGTCTTTCATTTACAATATCTATGATCAGTTCAGGGTCTTTAATCATTTACAAGATCTATATCAGATGTTTCAGGATATTTCCTTCCCTTTGTTTCGCATTTGGATCTTTTCTCCGTTTTGTAAAATCAATTCCCGCGACTAGTGTTCTCAGCAGTTTCACACACTTAGGTTTTCAAAGTACAATACTTGCCTTTCATGCTGTCTTCACGGGAGGATGTCCAAGCACAAACACCATGTGCAGTGAGGTGTTATATAGGGAGTGAGCAGGCAGAGCGTGGTGTGGTGTGGGGTTGTGGTGGTGAAAATGGTGGTGTGTTTGTGTGTTATGGTAAATTGGTGTGTGTGGGTGGCGTAAGTGTTTGTGTGTGTTCGGTAGCGTGTGTGTGTGTGTGCGAAAAAACACGGGGTGTGCATTGTGTGTGTGTGTGGTGTGTGTGTAGTGTGTGTGTGTGTTATGTTGTTTGTGTGTGTGTGGGTGTTTGTGTGCATTGTTGTGTGTAGGTCTTGAGGGTGCGGTGTTGTAGATCATCATTGAAGATGCAAGTGTGAGGGGGGCATGATTGAATCGAGCATAGGCATGCATTTGAACCAAGGCCTACTATGATATGCACTTCAGTAACTGGTAATATCTGGTACTTGTTTTGTCACCTTCCTAACGATTTTGCAATAGCAGATTATTTCACTCTGCACACACACCCACACAACACGCACACACACAACACACACCTACACACACACACACAACACACAGACACACACCAACACACACCACAGCAAGGGGAAGCCACACAACACACACAACATCAGCACACACACACACACGACAGACACACACACACACACACACCACACATACCATCCACACAACACAACCACACACACCACACACCCACACTCACAACGCATCCACGACAACCCACCAGAAAGAACCCTCACACACACACACACAGGGCAACACCACACACACACACACACACACTACACACACTCACACACCACACCCATACACACATACACACACAACAACCCACAAAAAACCAACAGAGACCTGGAGCGTGTCCCTGTCCATGCAACTTATGTACGAACGTCCTCCTCTATCACCGTACTGTCCATTCACACCATACACACAGGTGCCATACCGGTCTAAAACTCTTAACAAAAAACAGACCACAAGCGAACGTTGATGGACCTGGGAACTGAGACGCAGCCTCCCCTGGTTGGTTTTGCCGCAGGGGAGCGGGATACGATTCCATTCCCTTCCACCTTCCTGAGAACCACAGACAAGGCAGCCTGCCACGTTTCACAACAAACGTCCTATTGGGTTGCTCTACAAGGTTCTCCTCTTTCTCACTTTGCACAAAAAGTTCCCTTTCTTGTTAGGAACCAAAGCTTTCTGGCATTTTTTTTTTTTTTTTTGTTTTTTTTTTTTTTTTTTTTTATATTTTTTTTTTTTTTTAGTTTTTTTATCTTTATTTTATTTTTTGTTCCGGTACCAGTGAGCAACACCCGCTGCACGAAAAACAAGAACTAGACTTGAGTTCCTTTTTGTCGCGATCAGCGTGCTCATGAAAAAAGCCAGTAAAAGAAACTGGGGCAATCAGTAATGACCGTACATGGCGATGCTTGTAAGCTAACAATGCTATCACAATTACTGGATATAAAAAAAAAAACACAAAACAATGGCCACATTACTACAACAACAAGAGCAGATGTCAGTTGTCGCGTCCTTTAGTATGGCAATGTATAACGTTTTACAGAAAAGCTTATCCTGTACCGTTTCCTCCGAACACTTAAGCGGATTATTGTGTCAAATTACATTGACGCCGTGAGAACTTGGTACTTGCCTATCAATTTTCACTTCTTTTTTTCTTTGATTCCTGTTATTAGGCCTTGAATATCTTGAGCCTTTCTTCATTTCTCTTGTTCTTGTTTAGTTCCCTTTTTTTGTTTTTTTTTCTGAATCAGCTGAAGACATCACTATTTTTTTATTCCATCTCTTGGTTTCAGCACAGAACAAAAGACCCCAATCTCCCCATCCTTCAGCCCTTTTTGTGGTGACATCAATTCACAACAAAACAGAACTCCTGATTTGGCACATATCCTACCTGAGATAAATAGTGTGGGTTCCCTTCCACCTGTTTTTAACAAAACGAAAACATTATATAATTAGAACGCTGGCAACAAAAACAAAGACACAATAGATAGAGTATGAAAATGGTCCAATTCTGAATTGAAACACACAAACAAGTATCAGCCTGTGGAATAGGGATAGGTGCAGTCCCTGGTGGACAAACATTTCACGGATATACAGGGGTCGTTAGTAATATCCCTGCTATCATTGTACTGAACACCTGCCACCAACCTGACACTGGCGTACGCCCGGACAGACTGAGCGCACATGACTGGCAATGGAATCCCTGGCAAAGGAGTTGTCCAGCAAAGGAATCTGGCACCCTGAAGGGGAGTGACCCTCCCAGTACAGAACACTTGCTTTTCACACAGGACCCAAATATTCAGATATATGCTATGGATGGTCAAAATAAACAAGTTACGCCGTGTCGTGACCACGAACTTGAGCAATGGAATGAGGTCTTCGTCCTTCCAACATCGCAGCAAACCTCAACACATCGTCTCATCTCCACGTAAGGGGCAAGACAGCTTGCCCACCGTCCACCACCGTCAGCTGGACCACTCCGCTCCGATGAGGGCACTCTGGTTGCTGAATAAGACGCCAGTGGGCGTGGAGTCGGCAGAGCCGAAAGACATCAAGAGCTTCTCGGCAAACAGCTTTTTTCCTGCAGAGGGCCGCCGTGTGACACTGTGTGGGTGCATGCGAGCGTGGTTTAAATTTCAGCTGTACAAATTCTACTATTCCTACGATTGCGTCAAGGCAAGCTACTCTGTGCAGCTTTTTAACCGCTTGTACCAGTGCTGGCTAAAGAGTCTAGAGGCCCGAGGAGTCACAGTATCCTGTTGAGGGGGTTGAGCAGTGTAACAGTTTCACAAAGTTACCTTTTTGCGTGTCAATGCATGGACCAATCAGACGAATGAAATTTG
>JADBJO010016376.1:27500-40671 GCA_016801955.1 Conus betulinus | reverse complement strand
ACACTACTGTGTCTGGTAGCCCACTACATATTTTTTGATTCCATTGAGATGTCAAGGGGGACTACTAACTTTTTCCCTTGATCTGTTTAGTTTGATGCATAGAAGTGTGGTTGTCTGTGCCTTTCGTGTTGTGCGTGAGTGCGGGCTGTATTGCCCTGTTTTTTTGAGTGAGAATGCAAGCGGTTGATGGTACGCGGATTTATTAGTGTGCGGGCGTTTAGGTCTTTCTTTTGGTTGCTTTTGCTCGGGGGCGACGGGGGACCAGCAGATATACACTGTGTGTGTGGTGTGTGTGTGGGTGTGTGTGAGTGTGTCACGTGAGTTTCGTTTGGATCACGTCATTGCAAGCTGACAGCAGACGGGACGGGAGAATCTTAACAGACCTTTGCCTTCAGGAAAATCTTTGTGTCAGTCATTTTCCTCTTTGTCTCTTTCCACGTTTATACGCCTTAAGGAGGTCAAACACGTCAGCTGCCATACTGTTAGCTGATGCAGATGTCGATGTTGTCTAGCGTGTTTGTTGTTGGTTTTTTTTTTCAGGGTGGGGCTGTTAATTCCCAATGTGGAGGTACTCCTGAAAGGACCCTGTGTGGCCTGCCGGGCCAATAGAATGGAAACTAAGTGGCAACTGCAGCGCTAGGTCTTTAAGAAAAATTTTAATCGTATCGGAGGAAGGCACAAACGGAACATCTTGTACCCAGACCGAAGTCTGTGTCGAGTCGGGGCGTTCGGCAGTCTCCTGGACGAGTCTTTCAAAGTTTTGAGTTTTGTGAGGTGTGAACAGAATCGATTTCTTACCCTGCCTTCTAATGGAGACCCGCTTTCCAAGGCTATCTTTGCTGAACTCAGTCTGACGATGCCACAGTATGCACAGTAGTCCCTATACCCTAAACGCTTCTTTTTTTTCCTCCTTCCCCCGCCCTCCGGGCCTTCCAACTCCTCCCATCCTCTCTCTCTTCCTCGCCTCTCATGTCCTCGCTCCCGTCGTCTCTACTCTCTTCTCGCATCTCGCTCCTCCTCTCTCTCTCTCTCTCTCCTCTCTCTCCTCTCTCTCTCCCTCTGGGCGCTATAATCCATTACATATTGTATAACCTGTGTCAGATCTGTTAAATATTGGCTGTAAAGTTAGTCATTTAGAAGAAACTAGATTAGGCAAGCCCAAGCTTAGGTAACTGTTGATTTTGCAACATGATGCCAGGTAAATTTCAGCTGGTTCTTCTAACTCCTCTCGTGTAAAAAAAAACAAAACATAAACTGTTGACCGAAAATGGTTTGGTATTAATTTGGCTTTGCCAAGGTGTAGGTAAATATAGACCAATTTTTTCTTTCAGAGTTAAAAGATCGTGTTTACATATGTAATTATGCTTTTACAAAAAAACCTGGCATGCGAGTATGATTGATAACGATAAATATAACTGGTTTTCTTTTCCTTTAAAGAGTAAAGCTACATAGCCAGAAGTATGTATAAAGTATTTATATACATATTATTAATAACGGCATAAATACCATTTGTTACAAAATTCCGAACAAGAACATTAGGCCTTAATGCCAACAAAAAATGGTTTGAAAACATCAGACAAGTAGCGCAACGTGCTCTTAGGTGCACAGACCGATGACAATAATATAGAAAACGAAATGCATTTTGTGTTTGATTGTCCCGCATATAATACTATACGGAGGGTAAATGCGAAATATTAACGAACCAGTCCGCACAGAGAGAAAAGATCTTGTAGCAATCTTATCGAGCCATAATGTAAAACCTCTCGTTGCATGGCTTTGCTAGATATATGGCTGAAGCTTGTGATACCGAAAGAAAAAATACCAGTTTTTAACACGTTTTGTATTTTTGTGTATTTGTGATCCTATAATATCTAGTTCCTCAAGATGTTGGTCTACAGTGCTAAGATGCTGAATGGTCAATGAATTAACTTTTAGTGCTGATAGCATGTGCGTGTACTAGTCTGACTTGATCGTACCTACATGTTCTAGAACCAGCCTCCGTGGTGATCATCGTCAGTAACCTATTGGCCTATTCTACGGGCTTCAATGCAAGCCTCACAAAATGTCGATGCACATTCTGTGTGATTGCATTGTAGTTCTACCGTTCCGAAACTATTCTACTCGCTTCATTGTTCTACTACGGCAGATCAAACCCTCATACGGTTAGGATTATTTGCGTCCCCCTTTTTAAAGATAGGTATTATTATTGACTCCGTCCAGTTTATCCGGCGAACTATACCATCATCTCAATAACAGTTTTTATTAAAAAACTTTCTAAGCAAAAACTGCACAACTGGGCAGGAACCAGTGTTTAAACAATTTCACCAAATTAATGCCATCAGTGCCCGCTGCTTTATTTGTTTTTAAGTTTTTTTTAATTGCTTAAATAACACTTCTCTTCTTCACTAATGGGACGCGTTCAATATAGAATCATCAACTCATCTTCAACCCCCTCTCTCTGTCTTTCGCTCTTGTCTGTGCTTTGTACTCTAAAACAAAGCTTGAAAATGTTGCGAACCACAACGTCCAGGTTGGAATGTTATTTCTAGGCTGTTTTCCTTTTTTGGCGATTCATGACTATGCCTTGCAAACTACGGTCCAAAACTCCCTCTGTGAATTTAATTGATGCTACTAACTTATCTATTACTGATTTATATATTCTTCATTTCTCTTTTCTCTTGAAGTAAATGCTTATACTCACACTGTCTACTATTACATATGCAGAGTCTAATTCTATCAGTGTCTTGTATTTACTCGTACGAGCGACGTATTCTCAGTAACTCTCCTAGCCTTCTTTTATTACAGAACACATTCTTGATCTACCAAGCATCCTTTGATTTTCCTGTCGTGTGACCCCTGCATACGTTTTTTTATTCCTACATTCAGCACAATGTCATTTATACATTCATTAAATCCTATTCAGTGCATCATTAATATCAACCATCTATTAACTGGAACTTATGTATCAATATCAAAACGGGGTACTCGCACTTTGACTTTTCATAATCACTAAAGGTATTTACTAAACAAAGAAGAATGCATTCATGTCATCATTCCAGACATTTTTTTATCAATAACAATCGCCTTTGACAATTTTTTGCTCATTCTGCTAAGTTTCCACAGGAAAAAGAACATGAATGACACAGGAAAATGATCAGAATCTATACGTTCTACAACCTGTAGCTCACAACATCGCATAACAGAGCCTAAAAGTTTCATTTGACAATATAAAATAGTCGTTGACACTACTCCCATGATCAGAAACATATGTATATGCAACCTTTGAGGTCGCCTTTACACATACCATTAGTATACCACAACGTTTAAAGCAGTGCACGTGTTTAATAAAACGATTTACCCGCCAGTAACCTATTTAGATTTTCGTACTCTTGAGAAGCATCGTCCTAGTGCTGAGAGACTGACCTAGCATGCCATGTATCAAAAATATTAAACCCGGAAAAATTCTGAGAGCGTATTAGAAGTTCTACTACCATCAAAGTCCACCCGTTTCTGAATGACCACAACAAACATCATTTGTTATATCAAACAAGTCGTCAGTTAAACATTCTTCCAGTCCAGTACACTCCTATACCATGATCTACATCAATACAAGGTGGACATAAATGGTGGGAGAACCTCGGAGGGAATACTGTACGAGCAACACATACAAAATATCCATATATCTAGTGTCCAAATAAGAAGATTTTGTCATCAAGCAGACAATACATTTTTGGATTATTATTTACTTCCATCCAGCGCTAACAAAGGGGATGAATTCATTTCCGTATTAAAACCCAAATTACACCTCCAGATGACGGTCTCCCGGTGTCGTCGTAAATGTTAAGCATTTAACTGCTCCGGCTTACAAATATTTTTACCCCAAAAACCCACAAACCAAATCTATCTCGTAGAACATTCCCTCTATAAAATGTCTCAGTTAATAAAAAAGTCATAAACTGATACAAAAATGGACATAAATCGGAATCATCACAAGTTTTGACATCAAATCCATTATCTTCCATCGTTAAAAAAACGAAAAAGGTTTCTGCCATCAGGATATAAACCAAAAAACTGTGGGTTAGTCTGTCTTATTCACAAGTGGTACATTTAGCGGACGGAACAGTCGATTGCCCAAAACTGGACTTTGCCTCAACGAAACAGTTGCTCACGTGTTGTGACACCTGCACCCAGTGACCGAGGTAGGTCCTAACTGGTGTATATGTACTGATGACTGGTTCCCATTTACTGTTCAAACATTTCATCATGGGTGGACGAGCCCGATCCTCCCTAGTCTGGACCTCCACTCAAGTTCGAACTGGGAATCGAGTGGAAGACTTTCTTTTGCCATCGATCAGTAGATGTGTCAAAAATGCATAGACTGCCCCTCTTTTCCCGTGGCTTCTTGTCAGTGGTGAGATAGGGGAGAGCAGGGCACCCCCCCCACGTTGATGTCGCTGACATGAACAGAAGGAAATCCTCGCCAATTCGGAAGATGTTACTGCCCCCCTTCAACTCGCCTTTGGATTTAGAACTTTTCAAGAATGTTCTTGTGTACAAGAGCAAGCAACAAAGCTATGACGGCGAGTTACACTTTGCAGTTTAACACTGGGTTCCACGGTCAAACTCGCTTTAAACCTGTCATCCAAATTTTGTCTGTAACCAGGGTCAAGGTAATGTTCCCTTTCACATTGCTCTTCGTTCTCAGAAAGTGTCTGGATAGACGATAAAAAAATAGAGATTAGTTTATTTTGCGCTTGTTTTTTGTTGTGCCGTGGCATCCACCAATACAAGCTGAGCTGTTGTTTCTTTGGTCATACTTGTTCTAACAGAGAGCCATGAGAAGGAGCTCCAGAGAAAAAGGGAGTTTTAGATTGCCAACGATGAGACGTTTCTTTCGTCAGGAGATTCCCTCACCTTACTCCCGAGCACAGATCACAAACCCACCAAGCATACGCAGCAAAATGAGTCTAGCGAGGCCAAGTAGGACTATTTAAATATTTCAGCAAAATTAAGTAACAGCTGTTCATCACGGCTGCTATCTATGGTGGTTTCTGGCCATTCTGGTCCTCAGTCCTGCATCGTGGCCACTTGGCAGCCCGGCCTCGACTGTTCTGCCTGCACGCAGTTTTTGTCGTTAGTGGGTGTCCGGGTTCTCCGCCTCGACCAGTAGTCTCCGCAGCCAACTCGTAGTAAACAAAATACTGCCACGAATCGAACATCAGGCGTGATAGTAGTGCAAAGCTAGGCGTCTCTACACCGGACAGCTTCGAGTTCGCTCGGTCCTGTCAGCCCTGGCGACCGATTTGCGGCTTTCCTCTGTGGCCCTTTTTCAACATGACAGTTGACCTCGATCAGATTATCCAAAAGGAGCGCCCAGGATGCCCTGAGCACTCATAGTGGGGCTGAAAGGCCTCAGTTGTCCACCATTTTTCTCGCAACTGGTCAGTTGCATGCTGTATTATTCCTGATGTGACTGATCCAAAGTAGTACAGGCTCTTGCTCACTCAGTCCTCTAACATGGACGAAAACCCCTGCGACCATGTCAACTCCCGCGACTGCCCCCATCGCCCCCCACACAGCCGGGCGGCTCACGTCACCGAGAGAGAGCATGAGAGAGGAGAGTCGACATCCCCCGATTTCGGGCCGAGCCCCCCGCCCCCGACGATCGGCCGAGGGGGTGGAGCGAGAGGAGAGGAGAAAGAGCAGAGACGAGAGGACAGCCAGACAGACTGAGAGGAGAGAGAACGAGAGAGGATCTTTAAAGCTCATTGTTTATTCGTTAAAGGTCATAGCCCATAGATCCTGGGGAATACATCATGATCTATATCTTCATCCCCTGACATGAGTATTTCTTTAGCTAATTATACATATTTAACATGCTCTGCGTGAAGAACCAACACGTTTAACAGAAGACGCACGGAGAGAGAATGGGAGAGGAGGGGACTTAGAGCGCGAAGTTTTTTTTTTTTCTGTTTATGGTTTTCCCCTTGTGTTGAAGGAGCTTGTATCAAGTCGATGCTAGCTTGGGCGGAGAGGGAACACCGACCGATGGGGGGAGTTCGTTTCAAATGAGCGTCTTTTCTGATTTTCTCCCAGAGCCCTTTCTGAGGACGGAGGAGGAGAGAGAGACGATTTGTATTGCCTTTCCACTCGAAAGATGACGAGCCCGGCTCCGAGCAACCGTATTTCAGACGCGCAAAGACAGCTAGGAGAGCTGAGAAGGGGGGGGGCCCCCCTTGACTCGACAGCCAGATCTTTCAGCTCCCCAGGGAGGGGGGTATATAAATGTGACAGTAGTTGAATACAGCTGACATGAGCACGGTCAGTGAGCAAAAAACCTCGCAAGGGGGACGATGGTGTTACGCTCCCGCCCGGCTGTGACTCCCTGGACGTGCGTTATCCTTCTGACAGGCCATTGTTTCGCGTCCGGGATTATGGGGAGGGAGTGCCAAATCTCTTACTTTCCGACAGAAGTATCTTTGTTTTGAATCTGTCTCTCCTTTAGTTCATGTTTTTTTATTTTTGATTCTTTATTTATTGTTTTCTCTTTTGGTCTGTTCACAACGGTGTCCGACTTCTTTTTCTCTTGTGGGTTCTGAATTCTTGATTTTTGTTCAAATTTGCATCGCTGTTTCTTTTCCCTCCCCTTGTGTCTAGGTTTTTTTTTTGTTACGTTTCTGCATGTGGTGTTTTCATTTTCCTAGAGATTGTTCCTTTTTATTCTCATTTTGCAGTTTTTATCCCTTACTTTTTTCTGTCTTGCTAGTCTTTGTCTCGTGATTTTTTTTTTCTTCTGCTGCTCTCTAGCGTTTATGTAATCTGTTTTTTCGATTTGGACTTTTCTCAGTGTATGATCGCAGGCACGAGTCTGAGGTGTCCTAACCGACTTTGTCCCCCTGGACTTCTTGTTCTTGTTTCCATTTTTCACTTGTTCATATTTCTTTTACCTTTCTGTTTCATCCCGTTTTGATTTTTTTATGCTTCATGTTTTCCTCTTCCTCTCTTCGTCCTCTCTCCCCTTCTCATCTCCTCCATTCCCCCTCGGTCCTGGTGCCACCTCCCTTGCCGCATCCTCAGTTAAATCCCCATGTTCATCACCCATCCTCATCCCCTTCCTCCTCACCACATCAACCATATCCATATCGCCAATAAATGTATATTTATATTTTTTCATTTTCAGGCTGTCCTTCAATACCGGCCGCTGCTGGTCTTGTTCTCTTGATCGTTTGTGTGTGTTCGTCGGCTGTGTGTGACCTGTGATCGGTTTGTCTTCGTGTGTGTGCGTTTGTGTGGGTACTTGCTTTGTCTTGTCTTCGATGTGAGAGACGTGAGTGTAGTGAGTAAAGATGATGATAGAGTGAGTGTGTTTGTAAGGTTAGTAGGTGTGTGTGGTGTGTTGTGTGTGCAGGTTTGTTTGTGAAATGAGTATGTGTGTTGATGATGTTACATGTAGTGGGATATTTTTGGCATCTTTTCTGTCAGTTCTGGCCGGTCCAGTCCACTCTTTCCCACCTCTCTCTTCTCCTCCTCTCTCCTCCTTCACTCTCTCGCTCTCCCCTCTGTGGGTCTGTGCTTTCATTCTGGCTTCGTCTGTCTGGGTCTCTATCCATCTCCCCTCTCTTGTCCTCTGTCCTGTCTCTCTCTTGTTAATGATTCTGAATATAGATCTAAGATGGGCACTTTGCTTTATGCTGGCTGTTAGGAGCAATCTGTTGTATGTTTTTCCTTCAGTTCGCATTGTACACACGTGACTCGTAAGGTGAACGTGAGGAGCGATGAATATGCTGTTCTCGGGTGTGTAGAATACTACTCTTCACACTGGGTTAACTGTGTTGCTCTTTGACCACAGTGTCATATCACATCGTATTGTATACCGTATGAGGGTGGCGCCACAGGCACCATCTTCAATCGTGTGTGCAGGAAGGCTGAGAACTCACCAGAGCTGGTGAGCAAGCGACACATAAAGCACGGCAGTGATGACTCTACTTCGATTGTCTGGGTGTATGTTACCTCTGGGTGTATGTTACCTACCTCTGGGTGTATGTTACCTCTGGGTGTATGTTACCTACCTCTGGGTGTATGTTACCTCTGGGTGTATATTACCTCTGGGTGTATGTTACCTACCTCTGGGTGTATGTTACCTACCTCTGGGTGTATGTTACCTACCTCTGGGTGCATGTTACCCCTCGGGGTGTATGTTACCTACCTCTGGGTGTATGTTTCCTACCTCTGGGTGTATGTTACTACCTCTGGGTGTATGTTATCTACCTCTGGGTGTATGTTACCTACCTCTGGGTGTATGTTACCTCTGGGTGTATGTTACCTACCTCTGGGTGTATGTTACCTACCTCTGGGTGTATGGTACCTCTGGGTGTATGTTACCTACCTCTGGGTGTATGTTACCTGCCTCTGGGTGTATGTTACCTCTGGGTGTATGTTACCTACCTCTGGGTGTGTATGTTACCTCTGAGTGTATATTACCTCTGGGTGTATGTTACCTACCTCTGGGTGTATGTTACCTACCTCTGGGTGTGTATGTTAACCTACCTCTGGGTGCATGTACCTCTGGGTGTATGTTACCTACCTCTGGGTGTATGTTTCCTACCTCTGGGTGTATGTTACCTACCTCTGGGTGTATGTTACCTACCTCTGGGTGTATGTTACCTACCTCTGGTGTATGTTACCTCTGGGTGTATGTTACCTACCTCTGAGTGTATGTTACCTCTGGGTGTATGTTACCTACCTCTGAGTGTATGTTACCTCTGGGTGTATGTTACCTACCTCTGGGTGTATGTTACCTACCTCTTACCTCTGGGTGTATGTTACCTACCTATCTCTGGGTGTATGTTACCTACCTCTGGGTGTATGTTACCTACCTCTGGGTGTATGTTACCTACCTCAGTGTGTCCATAACCAATGAAATGCTGACAAGAGCCATGGGGTCCTCAGCACAGGGAAGGGATCAAACTACAAACATAATCTGAATCATTGTCTTATTGCGTTACCTCTACGGGCTGCCTGTGTGTTGACGCGAGAGATCAAAAGACAAACGAAACATACCAAAGAGCTCGCATCCAGCCTTTTACCTAACAGACGCTGTTGGGATTCGACCCTAGATCTCATTCCAGAGCTTTTACCGCTCAGCCATTTTGCCTTTGAAACTGTGCTCGCGTGTGATGTGGAAAAAAAAAAAAAAAACTTTTTGAAGGACTTGTTTGCCTGCAGGCCTATACCATGCCTCAGTACCTGAAGAAGCGGTACGGCGGGCGACGTTTGCAGGTGTACCTTTCCTGCCTGGCTATCTTCCTGCTGATCATTCAGAAAATTTCGGTGAGTCACCGCCATACGGTTTGGGTGGAGTAGGAGGGTTCTCGGTTGTGTTCAGTGTCCAAGACCTTCACTGTTTGATGGAGAGAGAGAGAGAGAGAGAGAGAGAGAGAGAGTGAGTGTGAGTGTGTGTGTGTGTGTGGTGTGTGTGTGTGTGTGTGTGTGTGTGTGTGTGTGTGTGTGACGGACAGAGAGAAAGAGAGAGTTTGTGTATATGTATGTGTGTGTGTGTGTGTGTGTGTGTGTGTGTGTGTGTGTGTGTGTGTGTGTGTGAGAGACAGACAGACAGAGAAAAGAGAGAGAGTCTGTGTCTGTGTCAGTGTTCATGTATATCCATGTTTCATTATTGATGTGCACTTTTGTGTTTCTTCAAAAACAAATTTATGTTCGTATGACACACAGAATTGGTATGGTTTCGCTGTTTTACTCGAGTGGCTATCTTACATACCCCAAAAGTCATCATCGAAACCAAGTGTGTGTGTGTGTGTGTGTGTGTGTGTGTGTGTGTGTGCGTGTGTGTGTGTGTGTGTGTTGTGTGTGTGTGTGTGTGTGTGTGTGTGTGCGTTTGTTCGTGTGCGTTTGTTCGTGCGCGCTTGTGTATGTGTGTGTGTGGTTGTGCGCGCGCGCGTGCACGTGGGTGAGTCTATGCATTCGTGTCAATTTGTGTGTTTGTGTGTGCGTGGATGCATATATGCGTGCGTACGTACGTGTAAATGTGTGTGTGTGTGTGTGTGTTGTGTGTGTGTGTGTGTGTGTGTGTGTGTGAAAAGAGAGAGCGAGAGAGAGAGTTTGCCTGCATGCGGGAGTGGTTGCACGCGTTGTCAGTAAAGGCAACACCAGTTCTTTTCCGAAACGATGAGCGCTCGATGTGCCTTCCAGGTCAGCATGTATGCAGGAGCCGTTTTCATCCAACAGGCGTTGGGCTGGGATATGTACCTGTCCATCGTCATCGTCACCGTTGTCACCGCCATTTACACCATCATAGGTGAGCTCCACTTCGTCAGTACCACTATCTTCTTCATTATCATCTCGTTTTTTTTCTTCATCATCATTTTAATATATCGTCACTGTATGCATCAGTATCATCTTTGAGAGCTCTGATACGGCCATCATTATCATCTTTGACAGCCCAGTTACGGCCATCATTGTCATCTTTGACAGCTCTGAAACGGCCATCATTGTCATCTTTGACAGCCCTGATACGGCCGTCATTATCATCTTTGACAGCTCTGATACGGCCATCATTATCATCTTTGACGGCCCTAATACGGCCATCATTATCACCTTTGACAGCCCTGCAATTTTCACAGCAGCTTGGTGTTGCAATGACTGCAGGGAATATTCAGTTATAAACAAAGCTTGCTCTTATGTCTTAGACTGAAAAGAGAGGGGGAGATAAGCATTTATATATGCAGTAGTAGATAATTTTGCCTAACTAACAGTATGTGCTTGAGTGAGTGAGTGGGGAATAACAAATGCTTCTCAAAATGAGCCTTCAGCAAGCTTATTATCTTCAAGGGGGAGACCATCTCCAAAAGCGAGGAAACTCACTAACGTATCATTACTCCTGGTCAGATACCGGTATTTCGAAACCTGATTGTTTCTCCTCAGTGACCTCGGAAAGTCCTAACTTGACTCCTCTACCTTTGAGGTTTTTAAGCAGAATGCAAATCCCAGAAAAAGGCTTGTGTGCAATATTGTAGTTCAGTTCAGTGGTTTATTTAACGTCTGTTCACCATTGATGATATTAGACGAAAAATAATTTAAAACGTCATCTCTAACTAACAAAGCTTAATCTCAAAGATAAAAAATAACAACAATAACTTTTTGAATTAGTGGTAAAAATAAACACGCATCAAAGCAACTTGGCAATTTTAGAACGTGCGATAACGGTAGCATGTTTATGATAGAAGGGCCGGACAATATTTGACCGATATCTTGGACGTTGATATCAACAGAATTTTCTTTATAGATTGGAGTTAAGACAGAACATTCTACCAACAAATGATGCACTGAAATAGGATTACCACAAGTACAAAAAACATGGCAAGAATACTTAGTGTGTTCCATGCATTTAACTTGAGTTTTGTTACTATCTTGGAAATGTGACGAGGACAATTATTTACATATTTCAGATTTTCTCCACAATTTCTGTTATAAACACAATTTTCTAACTTTAGCAACATTTCTGATGAAGATGTTTTCAGTGAAGATAATAAATTACAATCGAGGCAATGTTTAGCTCCATTTTTTAGCAAGTATATCTGCTACTTCATTCCATTGCAACCCACTATGAGAGGGAACCCAGCAAAAGTCAATACATATTCCATGAATCCTTAAACAGTGTATAAGGTGATGAATATCAATATTGTAGTATGTTTGTTAACATTTTCTTGTGAAAAGTAGAAAAAATGATTTTTTTTTTTTTGAAAATTCAACAAACATACTATAATATTGCACACCAGCCTTTTCTGAGCTGAGCTGATTGAATGATAATGAACTGCACGGTTTGATATGCATTTACTCCCTTCTAAGGGGGTAATGGTATTTATGAATAAATCTCTTTGTCTCTCTCCAGAATCTTTTTTTCGCGCCAAACTTTAGAACTGTTGAACAATTTACCGATTATGTATTTTAAATTCCACGGCAATAACGACGATGCTGATGACGGTAAATGATACAAGATCAGTTTATGGGTCGATAGAAAGTTGTTTTAGAATGACTTCTGAAAACTGCGTTAAAAAAAAAAAGAGATTCGCATTGATGGAAGTATGCCAGAAAGACGCAAGAAACGTTTCAACAGCACTCATTCAACAGCACAAGTAAACGATTGATTCATCCACATTTTGAAAAACACGAATGTGGACGCATTTTGACTACATGATTTGTAGCCTACATAGTCAAGCTGATGCTCCAATAGTGATTTTTATTCAGCTGGATGATGCTTCTTCGTGAAGGACTGATGCGGCAATTCCTGACACATGCTCTGATTTTTTGCTTGTTCGTGGACAGGTGGTTTGTCTGCAGTTATCTGGACTGACGCTTTTCAGACTGTTGTCATGGTGTTTGGCGCTGGATGGCTGTTCGTCGTGGGTGAGTGACCACACCAACCCCTACCTTCTTTGACTTTTCTTTTGTCAGTGAAAGGGGAGGGGGGGGGGGTACTACGGAAAGGAGCATTCGTGCGTGTGTCCCGATTGTGTGTGTGTGTGTGTGTGTGTGTGTGTGTGTGTGTGTGTGTGTGTGTGTCTTTCATTGCCGTATACCTTAGGTTGGGTGGTACACGGGTGGATCAGTTTAGCGTACTCAGTAAAATTGGTTGCGGCGTCGTTACACTTGGTAACATTATGGTACAATTAATACTAATGATCATGTGTGTGTATGTGTGTGAATGTGCTTGCGTGCATGCTGCACGCGCGCGCGTGCGTGTGTTTAGTCTTTGTTAACAAGCTGTCTCAGCTGTTATCTGACGACTGTTACGTTACTTAGTTGTAGTTACTTGCGGGTTCATTTATGCACTGAATGTGAACACTTACTGATAGTATATTACTGGGCCATAAATAGTTTGAATAGAATGCGAATACTATACATTCAGTACTTACAACTAACTGCTTCAAAGCTAGCTGATGGGCACAGGGCTACATGGGGTTTGAAACACTTGTTGACCGTCGTCCTCTAGACTTTAAACATCAACATGAATAAAGATGAACCTGTGAACAACTACCTCTAACACGCCTCAACAAACAATTAGTAACTGGGAGGCTCTGTACAGAGAGGTTGATCTAATATGCGCATAAACAAAAATGCTGTACATCAAACAAGCCTGTGCGTGGAGGGAATTCTC
>JADBJO010016376.1:0-12500 GCA_016801955.1 Conus betulinus | reverse complement strand
TCTCTCTCTCTCTCTCTCTAATGAACTGTGTGTTTGTACTTTTTTTATTCTAATCATTAGGGGTGGTCTCTCATCCACCTCTCTCTTTTTACCTGAGGTTAAGAGGTGTCTTTGTTTTTAGTTTAGTGCTGTGTTGCTCACTCTGGGTTGTATTTTTATCGTTTTGCTGACTTGTCATGGTAGATATATACCGAGGGTCCTTTCATAGCAACCCGCTCTCCCGCCCTCCGGAAGTTCTGTGATGATGGTGACTTCCCTTTCCTGTCGCTCGGCTTGACACTGCCTTTTGATCTGCGTTCGTCTTTCTGTACGGCTGCCTACGGCTGTTCTGCCGTTGTGGACCGTTTGGTTGTTGCTGCTTTGTTCAGGACATTATTGTAATTCTACTCTTGCTGTCACATTTTCTGTGCATCTCAGTGGCATTGCACCTAAGCCGCTCATTCCGGCCCTTCCGACCACAGCCGAGCCCGGTGTAACAGCCCGTTCTTACCCCCCTCTGGAACTTACCCCGGGGTAAATCTGGGCTAGCCTGCTTTTACCCCCGGGGGTCATTCTAGGACTAGCTAGAACTTACCTCCCCTAGTTGGAACTTACCTCCGCGGGGGGGTGAGTTTGGGCTAGCCTGGATTTATCCCCCCCCCCCCCCCCACCCCCAAAGGGTCAGTCTAGGACTATTTGGAATCTTCCTCCACCCCACCCCACCCTTCAAACAAGAGAGGGTTATTCAGGGTTTTCCTCTGCCTTTTCCCAACACGCACTCTCGCCTTTAAAAAAAAATGTGTTAGCCTGCATATTTACTCCCCCCCCCCCCTCCCTTCCCATTCCTATATACAGTGAGTTGGGTGTAGGCAAAGTGTAGTTCTAGACTCTTCTCAATAGATGGACCTCCTACTTCCACAACCTACTCCCCCCCCCCCACCAACACACACACCCTGGTTCACTAACAGATACGTATTAACATTTCTCGCGCTAGCTTACATGCGTGGGTCAATATTCGGGTGTGTGAGTACGCCCGTGCTTGCGTGGGAGAGAAACACACAGCTACATGCCAATGTGACCAAGTGCCAATGTGATCAAGCGTAGTTGTGACAAAATGTCGTTATGACCACGTGTTGTGACCAAGTACCGTTGTTGCTTCATCCCGGTTTGCCTCTTTTGACTATTTGTGGGGTAGTTTTTGCTCCCATAAGGAAACCTAACACAGAGTGACTTTTATTCAAGACTGGCACAGCCTTTTAAACTTGAATAAAGTCAGAGAAATACAAAGACGAACAATCTAATAGTGGGGGGAAACAAGCGCAGGCCAGCAACTAAATTGTCTTGATAGTAATGACTTGGCAAAACTCTGGACTTAAGGAGGGGGGGGGGGGGGGGGGGGGGGGGGGGGGGGGGAGGTTGAAGATGTTAAGACTGGGAACTTGAAATTAAGAAAATATATTACAAATATAAAAACTCTTCACTGGCTGCATAAGGGAACCATCGCAATCCCTTTTAAAGACAGATATATTTGTATTGCCTGCTCTGAGGCCTTTCGTCCGCTGGGTCGGAACTCATCAGGGAAACACGGCTGGTTGTATCTGCGCTCCTGGCGTCAAATAGAGACTCACCACAGTCCATAATACATTATAATATATATATATATATATATATATATATATATATATATAGATAGATAGATAGATAGATAGATAGATAGATAGATACATAATGCTGAACAATTAAGTAGTGAGGGAAAACAAGTGCAGGTTAACAATTCTTCCATCATTATAGTAATGACTTGGCAAAGATTTGAACTGAAAGAAAAAAATGCATGTGTGCGCACGCGCACGCGTATGTTGTTGATATATATATATATATATATATATATATATATATATATATATATATATATATATATATATATATATATGTGTGTGTGTGTGTGTGTGTGTGTGTGTGTGTGTGTATGTATCTGTCTGTCTGTCTATGTATCTGCCTATCTATCTGTCTATCTATCTCACACAGTCAAAGACATTCTGCCTTTGCAAGAAAAGAGCACACAACGATAATAATCATAATAAAATAAAATGCAGAAGTCTTTGCCACCACTTTTTTTTCCACAGAAGCAAATAATAGATCCATCATTATGAAGAAACACTTAAGTGTGTCTTTCATAATAATGGTAATGATACTAAGAGTGATAAAGACGACAATCGTGGAAACAATAACGAGGAAGGCTGCTTCAATGATAAGATCAACAACAGTGATAGCAAAAAGCAATAATCATCACAACAATGACGGTGGTAATAATGAAAATGAAAAGATGGGGAGACAAAGGAAATTTTAGCCACGTTATTCACCCAAGAGAAACAAACGAGAAACACTTAGCGTTATGAATGGACGATAGCAATCACTAATGCACAAAAGAAACGAAGGATGTCTGGTTCATCGACATGTAAGTTGATACTTTTGTGACGTTGTTTTTGTGTGTCTTAGTGTGTGTGTGTGTGTGTGTGTGTGTGTGTGTGTGTGTGTGCGCACGCGTGTGTTGTTCTTCCGTTTAACGTCTTGCCACATAAAGTGATTTCAGACGGTTTGTAGTGATAGAATGTATGATGAAAGTAGTGTGAGTGCGTGCAATCATTTGTGAGTGTGTGTGTGTGTGTGTGTGTGTGTGTGTGGTGTGTGTGTGTGTATGCTTGCAGGTGTGTGTGTGTGTTTGTGGGTGTGGGTGGGTGGGTGGGTGTGTGAGTGAGTGAGTGATTTCAGACGGTTTGTAGTGATAGAATGAATAATGAAAGTAGTGTGAGTGCGTGCAATCATTTGTGAGTGTGTGTGTGTGTGTGTGTGTGTGTGTGTGTGTGTGTGTGTGTGTGTGTGTGTGTGTGTGTGTGTGTGTGTGTGAGAGAGAGAGAGAGAGAGAGTGTGTGTGTGTGTGTGTGTGTGTGTTTATTATTGTTGTTGTTGTCGTTATCATTATTATTACTATGAATACTTGTATAGCACCTATCCACAGCTAGAGACCAAGCTTCTAAGCGTTTTACAATCTACACTCGTTTACACCACGGGCTGCCTACCTGGATAGTGTCGACTGAAGAGCTGCCAGCTGGCGCGTCATTCAATCGTTTCCCGTGTCATCCAGTCAGTATTGTTCAATATCGTTCACTCAATTTCCTTACTTCCTTTATTCTTTCCGTTTCTGACGCAGGGTGCAAGCTATGTGTAACGTGTCATCCACGCCAACGGCCAAACTGGCCTTCTCTTCCGAAAGTTGGTGATGGGATTTTACGTGTGTGCAAAACATTATGCGTGCGTCCACACACGGAACCTCGGTTTACAGTCTCATTCGAAGGACTGCATTGGAAATGGAGTCAGAACCAATGTTAACTCCGAGGGGGAAAAAAAACCCCTGTATCGAAACGGCCCGGCGGAGATCATCACCATAATCAGCATCACCATCAGTACCATTACCACCATTATGAATAGCACAACAAATTACATAGTGGACAACACACCAAAGTAAAGAAAAATTACGTAAACCTCTCTAGATATGCACTTTTTGTCGAGAGAGAGAGAGAGAGAGAGAGAGAGAGTTTGATAGCGCAAGAATGTAAACAATATGTGACCCATTCTTGATTCGTCTTTTACGATTGCAAACGCAGTAAAATGTACGAGTTCACAACAGATTCCATCATCCTCTTTATTAATAGAAATCCCCCCCCCCCTCTCTCTTTCTCCCTCTCTCTCTCTGTCTCTCTGTCTCTGTCTCTCTGTCTCTCTCTGTCTCTCTCTCTCTGTGTCGGTTTCTCTGTCTGGTTGTCTGTCTGTCTGTCTGTCTGTCTGTCTGTCTCTCTCTCTCTCTCTCTCTCTCTTTCTCAACAAAAAGTGCAAAGTTTAGGTTTGGAATATCAGAATTGGCAGTTCACAAGTTTAGATACAAAACCGTTGTTGATGACAATGTCTTGTGTCCGGTTTGCAAAGTCTCCAGAAAATGAAATCCATTTTGTTCTTTTGCTGTCCAGCCCTAAAGAACATTAGAACCGAATGCATTCAGCCAAAATTTTATAGACAGACTTCTCTATTTAAATTGACTATACTGATGTCGTCAACCTCACCAGAAGTTGTTCGAAATTTCTCATTGTTTTTGTATAAGGGCATTTAGATTTAGGGAAACAGCTACTTCTTGATGTTCTAAATCATTTATGTTTGGAATGTTTGACAATCATGAGTATTTATCTCAATTCATATATTTTGCTCACTCACCCCTTCATAAGGGGCTAAGGCCTATATGAATAAATCATACGAATCTCTCTCTCTCTCTCTCTCTCTCTCTCTCTCTCTCTCTCTCTCAACCCATTTCCCTCCCTCCACCCCCTTCCTCCCCCTCTAAATGTCTGCTGCTCAGTCTGCCGGTCTGTCGTCCGTCCGTTTGTCTGTCTGTCTGTCTCTGCCTCTGTCTCTGTGTGTGTGTGTCTGTCTGTCTGTCTCCCTGTCTCCCTCTCCCTCTCTCTCTCTCTCTCTCTCTCTCTCTCTCTCTCTCTCTCTCTCTCTCTCTCTCTCTCCCCAAATGCAATCCATCACTGGTCTCCTCTCTGGTGTGATTTTGTTATTTTTCTCTCTCCTCACTTCTCTCTCTCCCCAAATGTATTCATTTATCAATGACCATTTTGTTAACTGCTTCTGTCTACCCTGCTCCTACCCGTCGTTTCAAAAGATTGATGACAGATTACGAGAATTGTTTTTCCTTTTGTTTGTTGGTTTTTCTTGTTTTCATTATTATTATTACTATTATCATTCTTCTTCTTCTTCTTCTTCTTCTTCTTCTTCTTCTTCTTCTTCTTGTTATTATCATTTCATCATCATTATCATCATCATCATCATCATCATCATTATCATTATCATCATCATCATCATCATCATCATCATCATCATCATCGTCATCATCATCATCATCATCGTCATCATCATCATCATCATAATCATCATTATTATATAATATTTGTTTCTTTTGTAACAATTTGATTTTGATGTTTTGAAACGTTTATCATTTCGCGGAATGTAATAAAGATAAAAATTGAATTATATTGCTATCTGTCTCTGTCTTTGCTTTTGTCTTTGTCCGTGTCTTTCTGTCTGTCTGTCTGTCTGTCTCTGTCTCTCTCTCTGTCTCTCTCTCTCTCTCTCTCTCTCTCTCTCTCTCTCTCTCTCTCTCTCTCTCTCTCTCTCTCTCTCTCTCTCAACAGCAGGCGCACGCATGAGACGGTTCGTTTGTAGTCATTCTCACTAAGTAATGGAATAGGAGTTTTATAAAGACTTCCTTCATTTTTTATTGTTAAAACTGTAGGAGCAGCAGTTTTATAATGACTTCATTTATCCATTTTTTTAAAAATTATTAAACTGTTGGATCAGGATTTTTATGACTTCATCACTCCATTTTTTCAAACATCAAACTATAGGAGCAGGAGTTTCATAATAACTTAATTACTTCATTTTAGATCTTTAAAACTATTGGAGCAGGAGTTTTATAATGACTTAATTACTCCATTTTTTATCAGTAATCTATTGGAGCACGAATTTTACAATGACTTCATTACCCCATTTTTTTATCATTAAACTATTGGAGCAGAAGTTTTATAATGACTTCATTACTCCATTTTTTTTATTATTATTAAACTGTTGGAGCAGGATTTTTATAACTTCATTACTCCATTTTTTTTTAAATTAAACTATTGGAGCAGGAGTTTTACAATGACTTCATTACTCCCATTTTTAATCATTAAACTATCGGTGACAGCTGATTAAAATGGGTATGATGGTAATTGAAAATCGTTGTTCAATATTATGATCAAAAGTTTGCTTTTAATCGCGCGCGCGCGCGCGTATATATGTGTAGTTCAAATTCTTCTGATACTCTGGTCCCTACATCGTTTCAGTAAACGTAAAGATAGCTGCCTGGTGTTTCTTACCAAACCACAAAAATTGTCACTGTTATCGTGTGCATCGTCTACCTGTGGAAATGGAGGACATGTATAAACATCGCACGCATCCTATGTGAGAAACTGGAGGAATAAATGAGATCAAATGAAAACGAGTGTCTGATATTTGAATGGTACGGGAAACGACTGAATGAGCGCCAGTAGGCTGCTCTTCGGCCGGCTCTACCTGGGTAGGCAGCCCGTTGAGTGAGTGAGGTAGTGTGATTATTGTAAAGCACTTAGAGCTTGGTCTGTGACCGAGGATAGGCGCTATATAAATACCCAATATAATAACACTTTTTCGTAACCTGTCTCTAGCTTTATGGTCCCATTTGCATCTAATACATCAGGAGAAACACTTGAAAATTATCTCTTCTGTGTGCTGGTGGTAATTGCCAAAAACTGCTTTAATGACCAACAAAACGGTTTCCTTCTGGGTTCCTTTGCTTCTGCTTGTATTACTTTGATCTACCCAGACTTAATTTTTTTTTTTTCTATTTGATAACTTTACATGGATGAGATTTTCATTCTGCTGTGGCATTTTGATGGCAGCAGCCATGCGCGTCCTGTGGTGATGACAGAGTTAAACCGTATACCTCAGATGCATCCTTTTACATTCTTCAACACATTAACCGCATACCTCAGCCGCATCCATGTACAATCTCCAATACAGTTATCAAATCCAACGTTTTTAAATCTAGATTCCAACGGTGAACAAACATGAGTTATGAATGTTCGTGAAGTGTTATGTCAAAACGGGTTTCGGCTGATATGGTTAAGTCATGGAGTGCAAGATGTAAAGAGATTTTTTTAAAAAATGAATTTCGACAAAGGGGTTGATAGATAGTAGGTCGCAACGTTGGGAAAACTCACATGCAGCAAAGTAAAAGATTGTCCGGGTAGAGGACTTTTAAATCCTGTAGAAATTATTGTACAAGCTATCTTCTGCTAAATGTAAAAGGACACATTAAGCGGCGTTTGACGATGTTTTTAACTAGGAATCGCCGATACGACAACACATCGCGATCAATATGAAAAGTAATCAGGCAACAGTTTAACTTATCCTATGTGTAAAAGTGCAAAAGAAGATTTTCAATCAGAATGTGGCAGTTTGCATTCGATTTTTCAGCCTTCATGTTAGTACGTGTAAGGCAGAAGAAGGCTATCTGCTTCTTCATGTTAACATTGAAACGAAGAACAGACTGTCGTGCAGGGCTTGCTCCTCTCGTATTTGTACTGGGGCAGCTTTCGTCTTCGCTGCGGGGATGTGGATTGTAATCCTGGACTCAACCCTTCTCAGAGCAAGCATAGCATGAGACAACCCCGACTGACCAGCACCAGATCAAAAAGGGCAGCATGAGACAACCCCGACTGACCAGCACCAGATCAATAAGGGCAGCATGAGACAACCCCGACTGACCAGCACCAGATCAACAAGGGCAGCATGAGACAACCCCGACTGACCAGCACCAGATCAACAAGGGCAGCATGAGACAACCCCCCGACTGACCAGCACCAGATCAACAAGGGCAGCATGAGACAACCCCGACTGACCAGCACCAGATCAACAAGGGCAGCATGAGACAACCCTGACTGACCAGCACCAGATCAACAAGGAGCAGAGCCACCTTGACAGGATGGATAGCCTTTTGGGCAGCACTTCCGGAGAAGCAGCGAAGCATCCTACCCTGTCTGACGTAATAGGCATGCTTACCTCTTTGGGTACGAAGCTAGACACCAAGATCGGAGAAGTGAAAGAAGTATCCACATCCCCCATGAAGACTACACGTGGCAATAAAGGACGAGCTCAGGGGGCTGAGGGTGGAGGTCGTCACACTCCGCCAACAGAATGAAGACCTGAGAGAAGGAACGACAGTCTCAGCAAGAAGATTGAAGACTTGGAGAGAAGAAGACGGACGACTTGGAGGGGCGGTCCAAGAGGAACAACCTGGTGTTCTGCGGCTTGACGAGGAGGAACAACGAGGCAACCGCTGAGTGTGAAGGTATTGTGAAAGATCTCACTGACAAGGAATTAGACAGGGTTGACCATATAAACTCTAAACCCGACTCCCCCGTGATCGCCAGATGTGTCTTTTTTATGCAGAAGTTAGATGTGTTTAAGGCTAAAGGCAAGCTCCGAGGAAGTCTAATTTTCATCGGTGGTGATTTTGCTATTCGTGTGAGAGAAGTTAGGAAGAGGTTTCCCCACATGTAAAGAGATCCCGTGATGATGATAAATGGGCTACCATGGTGTTTGACCACCTTCTGGTAGAAGGTAAATGTTCTGTTGGTTCTGGTGACAGGCTGGTAGAAAATGAGATAGGACGTTGGCCAGCCCAGAGATACTCATTGTGCAGAGGGAACAGTTCAGTTCAGTGGTTTATTTAATGTCTTTTCATCGTCAGATATTAGACAATCAAAAATAAAATAAAATAAAATAAAACACCTCCACACTCAACTCATGTACTTTCAAACCCACATCTGATTTATGCATATCTACATAAGTAGTACACAAAATTGTTGATCTTTATAAACATTTCGCAACCTGTGATTGCAAATAACCATGGCAATGTCAGCAACATTTGGACCATACAAGACAGTATTGACATTTTAACGAAGTTATTCATCTCTGTACCTGTCTCTTGATAGAACGAGGTCAACACTCAGCATTCAAACAAAAGATGATGCACAGAAATGTTTTCTCTACAGACACAAGTAATTACCATGAGAAATATTTAGTGTTACAAGTATTCAGCCTTCATTTACGAATTAATCTAACAATGTGCCTTGGGCACGTTGACAAAAAGTAGCAAATTAATAGTTCTAATTGTTTGTCTTTTCTTCACTGGAATCGGAATGGTTTTGTCTCTAAAGTACATGATAAGGAATTTGTGTCGTTTGTTTGTTTCTTCAATTTTAAATGTTTTGATGAGACGTTTATGGAAGTTTTTCATGAGTCAATATTCATAGGATGCAAGAAATTCTGTAAACCTGCCATGAAACTTACAAGCCGTGGTTGGCGTTCTAGTGGACTCGTATATTCTGAGGCACGAGCTCTGTTCATTTGTTGAATTATTGGATATCAAATGGATACTTGTTTAGCGCGCGCGCGCGCGCGTGTGTGTGTGTGTGTGTGTAAACATGCGCTATTGTGTGATCATTTTTTTGCATATGCCATGTTATTCACAGCAGCACATACCACTCATCAAAATGTCCCTCATCCCAGAGGACAGCTACTTTACCCTGAAGTAGTCTGTGTTGCACTACTGTTCCCCTCGGTGATTCTGATTGGGTGGCACTTATCAACAGTGTTTTTCTCTCCGGTCGCATCCACTCGAACCCATTTCGTTCCCCTGCTCCTGCCCCTCCCTCTCTCTCCCCATCTCCACTTCTTCCCAGTATGGTCTCTGGATATTAACTGGGGGAAGTCTGAACAGTGTATTAAAAGTTTGTAGAGTTGATCGCGAAGATGCTGTGCGACAGATGGCACGGAATCTCTCTCTCTCTCTCTCTCTCTCTCTCTCTCTCTCTGATACAGGACCTTGTCGAAGCCGCTGTGTGCGTGCAAAAACAACAACAACAACAACAACAAAGAACGCCTATCTGCTTGAAGTTGTATGAACGAGCGCGCGCGCGCATGCATGTGTGTGTGTGTGTGTGTGTGTGTGTGTGTGTGTGTGTGTGTGTGTGTGTGTGTGTGTGCGTGCGCGCGCGTGCATGTGTGGATCTATAAAACCCAGCTGCAGCCTGGAGAAGCAGATCGCCATCGGATCCCCATCGAGCCTTCAGATCGCTGCAGACGTCCTCAGCCTGTTGACTGCTGCAGGTGCCACGCACCGCGTCTGTACCACGTCTGATTTCCCAACTGTAAGAGTGCTGTGGATGTTTTCACTTATTTCATTCAAATGTCAGTGTTCATGGTGCCTAGTCGATCACACAGGGACTGTTTAGCTCCGCTGTCAGGACTAGAATTCTCTCTCTCTCTCTCTCTCTCTCTCTCTATATATATATATATATATATGTGTGTGTGTGTGTGTGTGTGTGTGTGTGTGTGCGTGCGGTGTGTGCGCGTGTGTGTGTGTGTGTGTATGGGACAAGTATTTACAAGATGTTCGTTGATCCAAATCATAACGCTGAACTATTTGACAAGGAACTCTTAAATGAGGCAAGGAAATGCGTGTGACCTAGTTTATCCTGTGTGCTTTGCATTATCTCTGTGCCAGGCGATTTGAGGCCATAAGCAGCATTCGTTAGTGTTAAGGGCATGTAACTGACTCACTGTGGGATCAAGAGCTGCCCTTCTTGTTTGTTATTTACCGTTTTACTGTTCCGTGTCTCGATAAGATCTCCTTTCATATCAATCAAACCGAAGTCATCTATATCTGTGTCTGTTCCATGATGTGTTTTTGCAACAATACCATGGTCCTATCCCTGAATTTTATAAACGCTACATCGATGACGGACTTGGTGCAACCTCCATGCCCATCAGTGATCTCCATGTCTTCATCACAGTAGTCCAGAACTTTCATCCCACTATCAAGTTCACCCACGAAATATCTGAAAAGCGCATCACTTTCCTCGACATGAATCTCTCCATCTCCCATAACTCGAGGATCACCAGGATTGCGAATCAGGCGCTGTACCAGCTGTGATGTTCCGGCCCTTTGTTAAGGTCTCCACTTGTAACGGCTGCCAGACACGACCTTCGTCTTCTGAATGAGACTCTCAGCAGGTTACGTTCTGGTCCTGTCAGTCCATTGTTTCTCTGGCTGAGATTATCGTCCGTCATTCTGAGTGGTGTCACCACCACGGGGAGCCCATTGCGTGGGCAGAAATAGTTAGATAGGTAGATAGATGGATAGATAGATAGATAGATAGATAGATAGATAGATAGATAGAGATAGATAGATAGATAGATAGATAGACAGATAGACAGATAAGACAGAAAGACAGACAGATAGATAGATAGATAGATAGATAGATAGATAGATAGATCATTACATATAGATAGTTAGGTAGGCAGGAGGTAGTTGGGTAGATATCCATGTCATCAGAGAGAGGAGAGAGAGAGAGAGAGAGAGAGGTTGAGAGAGAGAGAGAGAGAGAGAGAGAGAGAGAGAGAGAGAGCGAGAGAGAGAGAGAGCACAGTGCCTATGTTCACAGAAAGATGTACAAAATCAAGGTGATGGTCATTCTGCTCTTGTCCCTGCCTGTCCTCTCCATCACTGACCCTGTGGTCGGCACACCAAGCCTTCGTCGTTCCTTAAGTCTGAGAGGTAGGCTGACTGACGTCGCTTGGTTTTTGTTGTTGTTGTTGTTGTTGTTTTTTAACATCAGTGTAAGACTGACAGGACACAGCAGGGACAACACGACAGACACACAGGGCAGTACCGCAGGGCAGGACAGGAGAGAGGGAAGGGGCTGAGTGAGTGTCAGGATTTGGTTGTCTACCCTTTTGGGCTTATTTTTTTTTCTTTTAATAGTAAGTTCCTTCTCTTTAAGTAATACCGAGTTGGCTGTGATGCCTTTTGACCCATGAGACACACGCATCCCGTTTAGCGACTCTCAGTTCAGATGCTGTTGGTGTGTGAGCTGTTTGGGGCCCAGACCGCCACTGTGCTTCTATTATTTTTTTTTTTTAGCCCCGCTTTATTGTCCTGCCTGAGTGGTTGACGTCTATATCAGGAGTAGCGTGTTGATTCCTCTTTCCTCGGCAGAGGAGTACCCACCCGTCCCCTTCCCTCTCCTGGTACGGCCAGCTGACGTGGAGTGGCTGGTACACTGAGCTTATATGACAAACGTTCACGCGACGATATGGTGAATGCGTGATGAATGGGGGGGGGGGGGGGGGGGGGGGGGGGGGGGGGGGGGGGGGGGGGAGCAGCAAGGTGCGAGCGCTGAGTGGACTGGGGCTGTGAATCAGACTTGAACCCTCGACCTTGGACAGCAATTGCAGAGTCCCCCCCCCCTCCCCCCCTCCCCCAAGGCTGTGTACTGAACAGAGATTTCTTTTGTGAGCACTGAGGGTTAAAAAGAGCATTGTAACTGTATTTTTGGTCAGCACCGAGTCCTCTTACAGACTGATATTTTTTTTCCTATATAGTGAAGTTTGTTTTGGTCGGCTGGAAACTGGACGTGTACCCACGAAGCTAAGCTTTGAAATAAAGGAATCCTGCGCAAGATCTCGGTAGTTTCCACTGAATTAGCTCATCCTTTGTGACTCCTCTTGGACTGCTTTGCTGAGTTAGGAACTATACCGGTGGTCACGAAGAACGCAATAACGTAACATTGAATCAGAAATAAAAACCACAATGTTGGTGACAAGCTATAAAAGGATTCAGTGTGTTCCAGGTGAAGTCTTTTATATGGTATGGTGTACTTTGCCACACTTCTTTCAAGTCTAGAGTCTGGATCATGTCGTCGAGCGCTTTCATCTCAACTTCACGAGGATGTTTGAAATTACGTCAAATTTCTTGTTGATTACGCGATTCAAATCGTTTAATAGCGTCACGTTTTCGTCGCTAGTATTGTCAGGAACTTCTCGCA
>JADBJO010016375.1:37500-40675 GCA_016801955.1 Conus betulinus | reverse complement strand
TTCTGAATTTTTATGTTCTTTTTAAACTGTGATATCGTAAACTGGTTGTTTGTAATATTGATGGATTGGTGACTTCACATCTGTTTCCGCTTCATGGTTGCATGTAATGGAGACTATGTTCTTATCGTGAAGCCTTCTTTTCCACGACTGTTCACTTTATATGTTTGTGAGCAAATGCCCTCGTGGCATTTGCCTGTAGAATTTGAAGGAAAAATCAACGATAGAGCTAATCACACTAAACTCAAAACAATCTGCAAGCTCAAACTACTGTTGAAGACCGTATCTTTTGGTCTGAAGAATATGTCACTCGCTATAAAGAGGAACAAAACTCTTGCGATTTTAAAAAGCTTACAGAATGCCTATGCACAGCTCCAATCTGATATTACTTACTTCTATTGACACGTTTACAAACGCTTTAAGTATGCAGCTCCGCTGCATGCATGATCAGGACAGTAGGAAAGAAGAAAAAGGGTGATGTTTTGGTTTGACAGGGATGTTGCGCAAAAAAGAAATTGGTCAGAAAACTCTTAAAATATTTCAGCGATCAAAGAAACAGCAAGAGGAGAAGAAAGATGCTTATGGAAGAGAAGTAAGACGCTTACAGGAAAGAAAGATGTTTACGTAAAGGAAAGAAAAGATACAACCACCCCCGTTGTTAAGAAAGAAAAATGAATTTGATCAAGTAAGGTTAATGGAAACTGAAACAATCAACTCATGATCTAAGTTGTTTTTTGGCAACCATCAGATCATCCATAGAAAGTGTGCTGTTTACCAATAATATAACTAGTGAACAATGGTACCAGCATTTTTTTCAATCTCTTTAATGAAACGGATCTTAGGTTAAAATCATGAATACATAAACATCATGAGGAAAGTGAGGAAGAACCACACTGTAACTTTGTTCAACGACGCCATTTCCCATGCAAGAGGTTCTTACCAGTATTGGCAATCTCAAAGCAGGGAAAAGTGCAGGACCTGATAAATTGTTATGAAATGCTAAAAAATGCAGATGTTTCTGTTGTGGACTTCCTTGTTGTTTATTTCAATAAGATATTTGATCTAGGTGTTTTTCCCACTGAATGGTCTAAGTCCATCATCATTGTACCTTTACATAAAAAAGGAGACTTAGATATGCCTGATAACTATTGCGGTATAGCTCTAACAAGTGTTTTAAGCAAAGTTTATACTCATATACTGAATAAAAGACTCACTGTATGGGCAGAACAAGAACAAAAGATAGTTGAAGAACAAGCGGGTTTTAGGGCGGGATATAGTACTATAGATCACATTTTCACATATATACGCAATTGTCAGTAATTTTTTAGCAAAGCATACTAAACTCTATGTTGCCTTTGTAGACTTTAAAAAAGCTTTTGATTCTGTAAATAGAAAATTTTGTGGGGGGTTTAAGAAAGAATGGGATTAAAGATAAACTTATAATGCTTTTAAGAGGTATCTATGACAATGTGATGATTTGTGTGCGTGACAAATGTTGTTACACTGATTATTTTGATTGTCCCAGAGGGGTGAAACAAGGATGCTTACTAAGCCCTCAGTTATTTTCATTGTTTATAAATGAATTAGCTATTGATCTGTCTAGAGCAGGAAAGCATGGTATCCAGCTTATTCCTGGTGCTGCAGAAATATTTTTGTTGTTATTTGCTGACGATGTTTGTTTTATTGTCTGATTCAGTGGTTGGCCCCGGGGCTGCAGAATCAGCTTAACTGCCTAAAAAGAGAAGCAGATCGATTGTGTTTAACGGTTACCCTGAAAAAAAAACGAATGTAATGGTGTTTAGAAAGGGTGGTCACTTAGCAAGTCATGAAAGGTGGGTTTATGGGAATGAAAATGTCAACGTAACTAACTCATATAAATATCTGGGAATGATCTTCACAACAAAACTGAGTATTACTGCTGCTTTGTCTGAGACTTGTAGGAAAGGTAGAAAAGGTGTTATGGAAATCTTAAAAACTCTGAAAAGATTAAGAACAACCGATCCAAGCTTATTTTGGAAAATTGTTCGATTCACAAATTGAACCCATCTTGACATATGCTTGTCAGAGGTATGGGGCTTGGAGGACGAACGTAAACAAATTGAAACAGTGCATACTTATGCCATTAAAAGATTTCTGAATGTTCCCCTCCATGCTTCTAATAAGCAAGTATATGGAGAAACTGGGCGATATCCATTATCTATTAGAACACCGCGTAAAATGTTCCGGTACTGGCTTAGACTTCTCAAATTACCCCATGTCCAGACTATGTAGACAAGCATACGAAATGTCTCTATTGCAACACCAATCTGGCCATTTCAACTGGGTATCTAATGTACACAAACTTTTGTCAGAGAATGGGTTTTGGTATTGTATGGCTGTGCCAAGGCATTGGATGCCAGCTAGTTTTATTAGTGAATTTAAGGACAGATTAATCTCAAATAATATGCAAATTTGGCACTCCGAAAAATAGAGAGTAATGATAAGTATAGATGGTATAATTCATTAAAGATTTATTCCAACCAGAAAAGTATTTATCATGTGTTACAAATAATTGGCACAGAAAAAATCTCGCTACCTTTCGTTTAAGAGTCGGTGGTTTTAAAAAATCACAAAGGTGGTACATGAATTTTGCTAATATTCAGGAAGATGCCATTTGTCCATCATGTGAAAATGGACTGGAAGATGAAGTTCACTTCCTCTTTCAGTGCACTGCTTATGAAGATAATCGGAAAAACTGTTCCAAACTGAAATCGTTCTCTGGTGCCCCCAGCCAAAATGCGGTAGTAAACGTCCTTTCTGACAACAATGAAAATAATTTAAAAGAATTAGCGAGGTTCATTGCTCTCTCAATGCAAATAAGAAAAAAGAAAATGGAATGATCAAATAATTCACCAGTAACGATTAATTATTAAGTTACAAAATGACCCTAACCTAACTTATATATGTTTTGTGCATGTTTTTCAGGTGGGAGGGAAGGGAGGAGGGAGGGAGGGAGGGGGGGATGGATGAGAGAGAGGAGGCGTGTGACGGGTGGGGATGTTAGGTGGAGTGGGGAGGATGCATGTACGTGAGAGTTTGTGCGTCTTGCACGCCGTGTGCGAATGTGTTTGTGTAAATGCCTGGTATGTTCAATTTCATTTGAGGTGTTTTTACCCTTACCCCCATGTCCGAAAAGGCT
>JADBJO010016375.1:27500-32500 GCA_016801955.1 Conus betulinus | reverse complement strand
CATCACACTCTCTCTCCTACTCTACCTCTTACGCACTCACTCTCTCACTCTTTGCTCCTCACTTCTCTCCTCCCCCTCGCGTTACTCTCTCCTTTCTCTCTCCCTTCTCTCGGGCTTGAGTTCCCTACTCTCTCCTCCTCCTCCTACTTCTCCACCCTCCTCATCTCCACTCTCCCACTAGCTCCGTCTTTACTCTCTCCCTTTCTCCTACACTTTTACACTTCTCCCTCTCTCTCCCCTTTCACTCTATCCGACTCTCTCCTCTTACCTCGCTCTCCTCTCGTTTACGGATTACACTACTCCTCCTCTACTTACTCTCTACTTCCTCCTGTCTACCTCACTTTACTCTCTCTCCTGCTCCCACCGCCTACTCTACTACTCTTACTAACGACTACTACTCTCTCACCTCCTCCTCTCGCTCCCCCCCCTCCTCCTCCCACCTCGCCTACCTCATCTCTCTCCTTATCTCCTTTCGCCATCCCTCTTCCTACTCTCTCCCTCCCTCAATCCTTACTCCTTCACTCTCCTCATAGTTACCTCCCCAACTTCACTACTGTTACGACCTTACTCCTCTCTTATACGATCTCCCATCATACTCTCACTCTCTCTACTTTCACTTCACTCTACTCTTTTACTACGTCTCATGCTCTCTCTCCACTACCTCTCCGCTCACTCTCCCATGTTACTCGCTCATCACTACTAACCTACTCATCTCCGTGTGAACTTACTTTCTCACTACGTTACTGCTGCACTTCTCTCCCCCTACTCTACTCTCATCCCTCTCCGGGGTCTCCTCTCTACCTCGTCTTACTCTCTCCCTACGTTACTCCTCTCTACTACCTCACTCTCCTCTCCCCACTACCTACTCTCCTACTCTCTCCCATCCTCTATCTTACTCTTCGTCTCCTTACTCTCCTCGCTTCCTCCTTACTCTCCTTCCCACTACTTAACCCTCCTCCACTTACTCTCTCTCTCTCCCACTCTCTTACCCTCTTCTCCTCTTCCTTACCTCTCCTCGCGTCCCTTCCTACTTTCTGGACTCTCTCACCTCTGCTCACATCTCACTCCTCTCTCCTGTTTACTCTCTCTACTCTCTCAGCGTCCCCCTCCCCCAAATCCTCTCTCCTCCTCATTCTCCCTCCTCTACTTAACTCTCTCATCCCCCCCACTCCTCCTCCCTCTCTTCATCCCCCCTCTCATCTATCTCCTCTCCTCTCTCCCCCCCCTCTCCTCAACCACTAAATCTCACTCCTCCCCTTCCTCTCCCTCTCTCTCCCATCTCCGCTCTCGTCTCAAAGCCCCCCCTCCTCCTCTCTCGCTCTCTCTCTCTCTTCTCTTCTTCTCTTCTTTCTTCTCTTCTATCTTCCTTCTCTCTTCGTTCTGGGTTTGTTGCACACACACAACCACACTGCACACACACACCCACACACCACACACACACACACACCAACACACGCACACACACACACCACACTACGCAACACAGTCACCCAACAACACACACACACACACACGCACAAACACCCACACCACACACCACCAATCACTCTCTCTCTCTCTCTCCTCTGCTCCTCTCCCTCCTCTCTGACCACAAAACACACGACCCACACACACACCCACACACACCCGACATGTCCACAAACACACACCACAGATTTGCTTGTTTGCTTACTCTTGTTGCTTGGCGTTGTTGTTTGTGCTGTTGTTGTTGTTGTTTGTTTTTCACGTGGTGTGGTGGGGGGTTTTTTTTTTCCCATCATTTTTAGGTCAAAAGCTTTTCCCAGCCATTTCTCCTTCCAGCAAGTTTACTTTTTTTTCCAATCGAACCTGTTCCAATTTTCAAGAAGGAAGGACTTCCTACAGATAAAAATGGGATGGAATTAAAGGAAGGCCGATCCCGAACGAGACACTTGCTAAATACCGCAACTTGAGATGAGCGCAACGCGTAACTCTGTCATTTCACAACGAATTTCAAATCCATTCCCTCTGGTCGTCCTTCTGCCCAGTGGGCAACACACCAATCGGGAACATAAGAACCAGAGCGTCGAAAGTGGTACACTTGCTATGTTACTGTTTGTAGTCCCCTGCATGTAGAAGAGGAAAGGGGGTGTGTGTGTAGTGGAATTGGGGTTGTATTGGGGAGAAAACAGGTGGGTTGGAGGGGATGGGATTGTGTGTTTTAAATACATATGGAAGGAGAGGGAAAGGAACGGCAAAGACATGGAGACAGGAGGCGCAGGCATATGCAAAAAAGGGTTTCTCAGGTGTTGTTTTGTTGATATACACATAACATGCACATAGCACAGGTTAATTGGCGCAGAATTATGCACGCACAAGCGCTCATAATGTTCTATGTTTTCTCGATAAAGAATACCTCTTACCCCATCTCAATCTACCTACAACCCACATGCCTTCACACCTTCGCTTTCAACACACATGGACATGAATGAGCTCGAATGGGCACGCAATGCGCGCGCGCGCGCGCACGCGCGCACACACACACACACACACACACCCACACACACACACACACACACACACCACACCCAAGTCAAAAAAGTTCGAGAACATAGATTTCGAGTTTAAGTTTTATCGCCGTCCTATACCAACGCGACGCAGAGTCCTGGTGTCTGAACTCAAGCTGTCTACGCAATACACCCACAGCATGTATGAGCCACAACACATTACAACAATTAATAACATTGCACTTTTTGACACACACACACAACACTAAATCTCCTTCCAAGCCACATTTCGAAACATAGAACCTTCGGTTTTAAAGTTTTATCGCATAAAACGCAACCAAATACAAGACAAGAGTAACGCAAAAACGCTGTATAAGAGTGATAGGTACTAGAAACGGGAGCAGGAGTATGTTGGGGAGGGGTGGGGCCGTGGGGGGGGGGGAGCGGAGTGGGGGAGGTGGTTGGTTTGGATGGTGGGGTGGGTCCCTGGGGGGGGGGGGGGTGGGGTGGAGGGTTGAGGGGGGGGGGGGGGGTGGGGGGGGGAGGGGGTGGGCAGGGGGGGTGGGGGGGGGGGGGGCGGTCTGGTCAAGGTGGGTTGTGCGGGGGGGGTGGGGGTGGGGGGGGGGGGGGGGGGGAGGGTGGTGGGGGGGGGGGGGGGGGGGGGGGGGGGGTTGCTTGGAAAGATAGGGGGGGGGGGTAAACCCCCAAGGTAAACACAAACAAAAGGTGGGGGGGTAAAAAAAAAGAGGGGGGGGGTAATCAGAAGAACGGGGGTAGGGGAATGGAGATGGCAGAGTTTGAGACCGGGAGGAACAGGAGGGTTGGGGGAGGGGGTGGGGGGTTGGGGGGGGGGGGGGGGGGGTGTGGGGGGGGGGGGGGGGGGGGGGGGTGGGTGAGGGATGGGAGGGGGGGGGGGGGGGGGGGGGGGGGGGGGGGGGGTAGAGAACGGGACCAACATTTCACACGTCGTAAAAGAAATTGGAAAGTAGGTTTTGTTCCAAACAACACAAGCCACGCGTAATTTTCGAATCCTACTTACTTGGCGCTATGCATCAAAACTCCACAACCTTTCAAGAATACTGATTACCACGAGGAGAAAAACTGATCAATGGGGTGAGGGGATTGGAGGATGATTAGTTGGGAAGTAAGCGGTAAGGTAGGATGCTCCGATAGTCTTGTAAGGCCATCTATCTAGTGAATTACTTTGACCGAAAGTCGCCTGGTGTCTTGAAATATGTTAAAAGCTCGGTTTTCTCTTTCTTTATTCTTGTTTTTCTTTCTTTTTTCACTTCTCTTCTCTCTTTTTTCCTTTCTCTTTTTCCTTCTTCTTTCTCCTTTCCTTCCTGTCTTCGCTTATTCTTTCTTCTACGTCTTCTCTTTCTCCTTCCTTTCTTCCTTTCTTCCTTATTCTTGGCTTTCTTTTCCTTTCCCTTCTTGTGGCCCTTTATCTTCCCTTCCTCTTCTTTTCTTTCCTCTTTCCTTTCCTTCTTTCTTTCTCCTTTTTCTTATCTTCTTCCTTTCCTTTCTTCTAATCTTTTTCTTCGCAGCGCGTGATGTGTGGGTTGTGTGTTGGTGTGTGTGTGTTGTGGGTATCATATCAATGTTCTGCTTATTTGTTTGTGTGTTTTTTCCCCTCTTTGAGACAGAGAGAGAGAAGAGAGAGAGAGATGAGAGAGATGTGAGAGAGAGAGAGAGAGAGAGGAGACGGGGACTAAAAACATAATAAATGACCATAACGAGACCAAAAAAAAAGTACAGAAAATACGGAAACTGAAGGCGACAAAAATGAACAATAGAGGGAGCAAAGATAGTTAAATCCCATGTTTCGCCTGGTGACATGATTTTCCATGTTTATCTTACAGCAAGGAAGGCAACGTCTATTGCCTGCAGCGGATAAGACTTGTTGACAGCTTCAGTGTGATGGATGGGAAAAACACATGATTGTCTGTTCAACCTTCTGCTCCCCACGAGTATTTGCCGGTTATCCGCAGAATCTGTTGCTGCATGAAAGCAGAGGAAAATGTGTGTGCTGACAAACATTTCTGTTATGCAATACCATCAAAAACTTACGTTACAGAGAAAGATGGAATAAATGAAACGAATAATTAGTTGACCAGCTCAGTCACTTATTTATCAATTGAATCTAAGGTCAATGATCAACGTTTAGAGAGTGAACTATGATAAACAATCTACAAAAAAAAAAAAAAAAAAAAAAAAAAAAAAAACTGAGGGAAAAATGAGAGAGTGCACGTGTACTCACACACGCATATATACACATGAGCACACATACACCACACTCGCACACAATGTACATGAACACACACACACACACACACCACACACACACACACACACACACACACACACACACACACACACACAAGGAGAGCACACTCAAATAGAGAGAGAGAGGAGAGAGAGAGAGGAGAGAGAGAGAGAGAGAGAGAGAGAGAGAGAGAGAGAGAAAATACGTCAAACAAACATCCAGTCATTCAGTGGAAACAAATAGATAAATACGTAAATAAATGAAAAGAT
>JADBJO010016375.1:20000-22500 GCA_016801955.1 Conus betulinus | reverse complement strand
ATAATGATAGGACAGGACCCAATATTGAGCTCTGAGGTACGCCAAAGGATAGTGGTTCTGCCTTAGATAAGGAGTCATGTATGATGACAGACTGTGTGCGGTTTGTTAAGTAGCTCTGAAACCAAGACAAGGCTGTTCCAGAAATGTCATACTGACAATGGATTGTGTGAAACAAGGAGAGAATGATCAATAGTGTCCAAAGCTGCACCTAAGTTTCAAGCAAAGTCAACAAAGATACATCGCCACAATCCAGGGCAGACAGAATATCATTGGTGATCTTGATCAGTGCCATCTCAGTACTGTGCGAGGGGGTCGTAAGCAGACTGGTTAGGGCTGAGCAAAGAGTGTGTGTTTTAACTGTTATAAAAACTTTGGCAATGTCAAAAATCGTACATTTATTCAGTAATCTTCCAGATCCCAAGGATGATTTTTTACAGGAACTTGACACATTGTTCTTCAAGTTTTTGTGGGATGGGGAAATCAAATCGAGTAAGTAAAAAAAGTGTGTGCCAAAATTATGAAAATGGTGGATTAAGAATGTGAATGTTTTTCGCATTCTTGTCGTCTGTTAAAATATCCTGGTTAAAAAGAATATTCTATGGCAACCCTAATAATCTTCAGGATTTTGCCTCTTTCTTTGTTCCAGGACTGGACAAACTTAAAGTGCTGGGTAGCGAATATGTCAATACATTACTGACTAGAACAAACAATACCTTTTGGAGGGATGTCCTCAAACATTTTAAAAAAATATCTTTAAAATGTATATCGAGTAATATTCATGATTTTGTCTCTGATTGTATTCATTATAATATTAATATATTAAGAGATAGGAGGATTGTCTACGTTAAACAATGGGTGGAGGAAGGTATATGGCAAGTGAGAGATTTTTGATGAATGAAGAAGAAGGCGTTTTCCTCTCATTTGAAAAACTTCCGCAGAAAATTTCCCAATGTAAAGACTAATTATTTACTGTTTTGCTGGTGTTATCGAGGCAGTAAAAGACATATCAAAATAAAGTCCAATGCACATTGACGCCAAGATATAAATTACAGGATCCAAAAAATTGGACAATGATTTTAAAAGGGAATAAATGCGTGTATTCAGTTCTTGTTGACTCGCCCATTCGTCCTGCAGGTCTTAATAAATGGAACACCTACTATGCAAACTTGCCTTGGAAAAACATATTTAGAAAATATCTAATTTCGACCACTGACACAGAGTTAAGATGGTTCCAGTATAGATTGTTACTTAGAATCCTTCCGACAGGCAGATATCTATTTCTTCGCAAAATTATTGAATCGTCTCTGTGTGCCTTGTGTGATGAGGAAGAAGAAACTATTATACATTTATTTTGGAACTGTCATGCTGCAAAAAATTTTTTGGAACAGTCTGGAGAGACTGCTGAACAGTACTTGTGGAACGTGTGTTAATCTAACTTTTTCTGAAAAATCTTATTTTATTTGGGACCAGTGAGGGCGTTATCACTGATCAGGTGTTAGATCTGATACTTTTATTATTGGCTAAGTTCTATATTTACAAATGCAAATGGAACAGGAGCAAACCACGCATTACTGCTTTCATCAGGTTTACTGAAACAAAGATACTCAATAGAGTGCTACTGTAATGCAATGAAAGGGAAAAAAACTTTTTCGATCATCATGGCTCCCGTATAAACCTCTGATCCCGTATAAACCTCTGATAGAAAATTAAGACTTTGTTTAACAAAGTATGCTTTTTATATATTTTTTGAATGCTGCATGAACATTACAATATGAATGTTTCTGCCATAAGGCCTAACTTACTTCGCTGAGTTTTTAATATCAGGCGTATAGTTTGTCAGTTTATTTCCTTTCTTTCTTTCCATCTCTGATACGGTGCAACACATCATTGACATCTTGACTACCACCCTGCCCTTAAACCCCATCCCTTTAAGTATGCTCTCCCTCTGTATATACTCTTCTTGGAAAGTCCTCACCCCTCTCCCTAATACTCCCATTCGTTCCTTTCCGTCCTATCAAACATCTCATGTCCTCCCCTCTCTGTCATCTCCTCCTCCTCTTCCTCTTCTCCCCTTCTCTCCTCGCATCTTTCCCTTCTCCTGAGCCATCTCTCGTCTCTCATCTCTCCTCGTCTCTGTCTCTCTCTCTCCAACCTCAGCCAGTCCTTTCCTCCCTCCCACGAAGGCCTCTTCTTCTCACTCTCAGTCAGTGGGGCTCTCCCTCCGGTCCCCTCTCTCTCTCTCTCTCTTTCTCTTCCTCGAGTTCTCTCCGTCCCCCCGCCTCTGCCTTCCCCTCTCAGGCCGTGTCATCTCTCTATTTCCTTCTCATTCTCCCTCCTCCTTTCTCCATTTCCTCTTCTCCATCTCTTCTTCCCCCCTTTCCTTCTCTCGATCGGTCCCGATCACTCTCGTGCAACCATCATTGACCATACCCTTGACTACCACCCCTGTCCTTCCCTCTTCTTCACCCCCCTCCTCCCCCCTCTTACCCCCCATCCTCTC
>JADBJO010016375.1:0-5000 GCA_016801955.1 Conus betulinus | reverse complement strand
ACCAAACCTACACACACACACCAACACACACCACACACACACACACACAGAGAGAGAGAGAGAGACTGAGAGGAGACGGGATAGAGAGAACAGGAGAGAGAGAAGAGGGGAGATTTTGTGGGAGGGAGAGACGGGGAGGATTGAGAGAGAAAGACAGAGAGAAAGAGATGAGAGGGGGGGGGGGGGCAGGAATAGAAGAGGAAAAGAGAAACGACGAACCGAGGGGGGCAAAGGATAGGAGAGGAAGTGAGAACAACAAGACAGAGGACGACAAGACAAAGACCAAGACAGGGCCGAGGAGAAGAAAAAGAGAAAGTGGGGACAAATTAAGAGGGAGAAACGAGAACGATGACAGGCGTACAGATCGATATATAAGAGAGATAGTAGATAGATAGATAGGGAAAGAAAGATAGACAGATATATAATTGAGGTTAAAACAAGATGAATGTATTTCCTACAGGGACAAATTCATTTGTTGAATTGAACGTGTTCCTGTGGGTAAAGATGTTGACTTGTTTTTATCTATATTTTATTACTAAGTACTTCTTGGTATCGTTTTGCCGTGGTTTTGTGCCAGCTAGTGATTCCTTTGGGATTCATTCTGGATCAGACTAAAAAGGGTACTATATCTCTAGAGAGAAGTATTATGGAATTCAAGGTAGAGCAGGGTAGTGGTTTGTGTATTGGCTCATTTTGATGGATGGAGACTTCCCACCTTTTCTTTCCGCTTCGATCAACCTATATCCCGCTGATAATACAGCTATGTTGTCTGCACTCACAGTTCATTGCACGAATTATTTCTTGGAGAAAGTGACATGACATATGAAGGGAATGGTAGTTGGGAATCAATGGGGGGGGGGGGGGGGGGGGGGGGGGAAGGGGGGGGGAGGATGAGGATATTAGTATAGGAAGGATGGTGGATCTGAGAATGGGAATATATAAAAGACACTGACAAAGAAACAAGATGAAAGACAATACACACGACACGACACGATGCGACATTTTACTCCAGTTGGGCCAAGCTTCCTTAGAAGGTGTGGGTGTGTACACAGGAAAGCAACAATAACTTTTACATTTCGACAGACAGGAAGAAAGCATGAAGACCCACCAATACACTTCAATGTGTACACTCTTAATTATAATTAATTTAGGAAATTGCAATGTCTCTTGCTTTGAAAGCTTTGTACAAGCAAATACAAGAGGTTTTCACAGTTTTAGCATTAAATGATGATAACAATAGATTAAGATGGAAAGCGCTTGCTGTTCTGTAATATTTTGGAGCAGTCAACTTTTTACTTAATTCATCATACAAATGGACAAAATATTTAGAATAATTGTTGCACTGGCGTAACCTCTCCATTAAACTCAAAAGTGTCCTTTTTGTCTCGCTAGCAATATCCCTACATGCCACAGCAAACTTAATCTTACTGAAAAATGAACACCCAGGTACTTGTACATATTCAGCATTGGCATGTTATTGCCATCATATACCCATCTCTCTCCTACTTCCAGATAGCCACATTTTCTGAAAAACAATAACGTTACTCTTATCCATAATCACCTTTAAACAAAGTGTGAAGAGGATACTCTCTGTAAAACTATTTAACTGTGTTTGCAAAACCAACGATAGTCTCAGAAAGAAGAAGAACAACTTCATCAGCCAGTAAAAGGATAAAACAATTCAAGCGAATCGAACAAAAACTAACACCACGTCTGCCATTATTAATTACTTCTATAGCCAATTCATGTATACATAATGAAAAAAAAGAATTGGTCTACATATGTCTCCCAGCTTCACCCCAGACGAGCAAGATAACTGATTAGCAAAATTAGCACTACATCTAATACGAGCCTTCACATTGATGTACATACTTTTAAACAACGTAAATGTTTTTCTTGAATTCCATATTTCAACAAAAACAGGCCACAGTAAAATTTCTAATTATAGTATCAAAACATTTCTTAAAATCAATAAAGGCAACATAAAAGCTTTTGATTATTACAAAATTGTTTTCGAACGCTTATCAGTAGGGTAAACAAATGATCTATAGTAGAGTAGTCAACTTTAAACCCAGCCTGATGTTCTCCAGTAATGCGATATTCTGGTACCCAGGCCTGCAAAATGACTGTTGATAATTGTACCACCACAAGATGAGAAACACAGAGAGAGAGAGAGAGAGAGAGAGAGGAGAGAGAGAGAGAGAGAGAGAGAGAGAGAGAGAGAGAGAGACCAGACAGACAGACAGACAGACAGACAGACAGACAGACAGACAGACTGACAGACAGAGATAGAGATATTAATGATGAATGTAGAAATGGCAGACTGTATTGGAAGGGTTAAAAACATCACAGAACAGAAGTAACGATCTAATTGTTCTAGAAGACCCCAAGGTAATCAATCATCTGCTGATGTTCCAGACAGTTCTGTGTCCTGTAGTGACAGACACCAGCTGACTAACAGAGAGTCCTGCCAAAGGTCAGCGACGGTCTGGTGACATACATGGTCATAACTTTCCCTGCAAAACAAAGGACAGACCACGTGAACTGATCTGGGAGAGGAAAGCCTGGTTGTAGTCTCATTTCTATCGCTATGGAAGAAAGATATGGGAACCGATTCTTCGTTGGTTTGGGGCTGCTCTTGCTGCTCTTGCGTAGTTGATATTATGGTGTGTTCAGTCATAAAAGTAACTATGGGAATGTATTTTTATGTAGTTTCTGTCTTGCTTCTTCTTTCTTCTTTTCTTCTTCTTATTCTTCTTTCGTCTTCGTTTCTTCTTCTTCTTCTTCTTCTTCTTCTTCTTCTTCTTCTTCTTCTTCTTCTTCTTCTCTTCTTCTTCTTCTTCTTCTTCTTCGTTCTACTTCTTCTTACTGTGATCATTCTTCTTCTTCTTCTTCTTGCTGTTGTTGTCGTTGGTTTTTTGTTGTTGTTGTTCGTTCGTGTGTTTTTGTTCTTCCTATTGTATGACTAAACCTGCACTAGTTTACTAACGTCTATTCACAATCAGATGACCATGACACCTTCCCATCCTCATCTCCTCTCTGTTCATAGTGCAACAGACAGCTTACCTCCATGATTGCGATTTAGCTGTCATGACAGTGGAAATCGTAGAATCAGTAATGTGTGTGAAATATAGTTTGAAGTATGATTTTCAAATTTTGATCTTTCACATTGATATCACAACTGCATTAGTACGCATTTTATCATATCTCAAATGTTCCAAAGCACGTTTTTCCTCATTTGTTTTCTGAATTTCATTTTACTTTATTTCATTTCATTTTATTTTATTTCATTTTCTTTTTTTTTTAATCTTATTTTATTCATTTTCTTTTATTTTACCTTTTTTCTTCCTTTTTTGATAAATCCTGTCATTCATTGATTTCAAAACTATAAAGTTTAATAATAATCAATACAAGCAGCTATTCTATACAAAGCTTTATCCACGTAGATTTTGATTTAAATTATTTCTATTATTATGATCATTATTGTTGTTGTTGTGTTGTTATTGTTGTTACTGTTATTATCATCATCATCATCATCATCATCATCATCATCATCATCATCATCATCATCGTCATCATCATCATCATCATCATTATAAGTAAGTAAGTAATAAGTAGTAGTAGTAGTAGTAGTAGTAGTAGTAGTAGCAGCAGCACTACTACTACTACTACTACTACTACTACTACTACTACTACTACTACTACTACTACTACCACTACTACTACTGTTATCATCAACACCATCATCAGCATCAGCATCATTATCATCATCTTCATCATCATCATCATCATCATCATCATTGTCGTCATCATCATAATGCCAGGTCCTTGCTAGGGGACTTGGTGTGCCAGTTTCGACTGTGATCACAAGGAAAAGATCAGCATTAGAGGGCGGAACCTCTTCACCAATTCATTTAGATGGATGGAAAATGACGAGTTGGCTGCTCTCCCCTTCCACCCTTTCCCTTCTCTCTGCTGCACAAATGGCTTAAAGCTCTCAGTGGTGGACTGTGGGGTGACAAGACAATAAAGTGGGTAAAAGAGCTCATCACGAAGGAAGCAAATTTCAAAGGTCAAAATGAAATGAAAGGAAAGGCAGATTAAATATAATGGAACGTAAAATCCTCAAATCATATAATGATGACAAAAACGAGGAGGAAGAAAGGGTAGAAAACAAGCAAGCGAACAAAAAACTAAAAGAGCGAATGGAAACTGAAAGAAGGTCAGAGGAAACAAATGAAAGAAGCAAAGAACTTAAGAAAGAGAAAAAAAAAAAAAACGGAAAAAGAAACAAAGAAATAAAAAGCAACAAAAAAAGAAAAGAAATCAATGTCCAATGCAGTGAAACACACGCTAAGTGAATACAATGTCTTTTCATTTTTGAGGTGTATGATAAGACCATGCGGTCGAGAGGCATCTGACACTTTGTCGTGTTTTTGTCCCCGCCCCGTCTCCTCCGAGAGTTTTCAAGCTAAATTTTCAGTTATCAACAAAAAAAAAACACTTCAAAAATACTCATCAGAGAGAGAGAGAGAGAAAGATAGAGGAGAGAGAGAGAGAGAGGAGAGAAAGAGAGAGAGCGAGAGATGGAGAGAGAGAGAGACAGAGAGAGAGACACAGACAGACAGACAGACAGACAGACAGGACAGACAGACAGAAGACAGGACAGGAGTTATCCAGCTTGTCGGTGGATGCTTTCATTGTCCTTCTTCTTTAATCAATTTTACCTCTTTCAGTCGAAATGTTCAGGTTTCTGGAGAAATAGGAAGGCTTTCAGATTAATGGGATAAGGTGGTATAGTGGAAGAAAAAAAAAAAAAAAAAAAAAAGTGGTCAGCCTGGCGAGAGATTCCCTTTTATTCAAAGTAAAAGACGGTGCGCGCAACGCAAAACTTCATTGCAGGACGAATGGCAAGACCTGTTCTCTGTCGGCTTCGGCTCAGGGACCACCCTGGCGGCCAACAGGAAAGTTGGCAAATGTGTGTCAAAGTAGTCACAGCA
>JADBJO010016374.1:27500-40675 GCA_016801955.1 Conus betulinus | reverse complement strand
GGCGGAAGAAAGGGGGGTTGAAAGGAACAAGCACAAAGTGGATTTTTTTTTTTTTTTTTTTTTTTTTTTTGATTTTTTTTTTTCTTTTTTTTCATTCCAGCTTCAAAATAAACAAGTCTGGGAAATACATGTGAAAGGGATAAACACCACATGAAAGGCATCTGAAAACACATATACACAATGAATCACATTGACAGTCAGAATGTATTAATACAACTGATATTAGGGAAGAGGAGAATGGGGGGTGGGGGGTGGGAAGGGAGGAAGGGTGGAGAACGACGAGGATAGAGGAAGAGGGGGGGGGGGGGGGGGGCGGGCAGTGGGGGGGCGGGGGGCTTGGCCGTTGGAGAAAACTGTTCGAAGAGACCAGGGCTATGACAACCAGAGAGAGACCGGAGGAGGGGGGGTTGGAAGTGAGATGAGAAGGCCGAGGAGTAGAGAGAGAGTGAGGGGGGAGAGGAGAGAGAGGGGAGAAGGAGAGAGGAGAGAGAGAGAGAGACAGACAGACAGAAAGACAGGACAGGACACAAGATTACACTTCACCACTTGAGACCTGCTGGCACAGCAGTCGTCAACAAGAGTGAAAAAGCGTAAACTGAAAAGAAAAAAATGTTATTCCACCGGAAAAAGGGACAAACAATTTACAAAACAAACAAACGACGGCGCTTCGACCTCTTTAGTCTCTTCAGGCTTTCATTTGTGCCTGAAGAAGACCAAAGAGGGTCGAACCGCGTCGATTTTTTTTTCCTTGTAATTGTGTTGTCTCTTTCGTCCGATGGAGTTAATTTTTTTTTCTTTTAAGTTTGTTTCAATTTCCCACTTGCAGTCACCTTACTTTGAAACTATGTTTTTATAAGATGCAAAGCATAATAAACGTACTCCCAGTTTAGAATCTATCTTGAATACACGTGTGGAAAAAAAAAAACGTAGTCGTCAAATCAAACTTGCGTCATATTTAAAAAAAAAAACTTCACACTCAGACATACGTCATAATGTATTTTGTCATTGAGATAAAAAAAAAAATCGGCGAAGTACTTTCAGAGATATTCCATAAAGAAGAAAAGCCGTTTGGGCCGTTACAGCCGTTATATTTCTGGTATTAACACACTGACACACACACACACACACAACACACAACACACCATCCGTGACCCATATGAACATACCTACAAATTTTCAGAAAGATCGGCCCCAGAAGTTTTGTCTGGAGCGAGTGTGAACACATTTTTGACCACGGACAGACACAGACAGACAGACAGCATTTCTTTCTTTTCCATTGTAAAAGTACTCCCTGTTCTATAAGAACTGGCAGGAAAAAAAAGGCCAGCACTCACCCAAAAGCACAATAAGTAGACAGTATGTCTTCATGATGGCTGCTTCAATCTGACGAACGTTCCCAGACTGTGACTGCAACACCAGCGTCAGGCGATTTTTAAATGTCCCCGATTACCAGCCGACAGGTGGGTGTACCCTAGCTGGGCTGAATGCAGCCGCTAGAGGAGATAGAAGAAAAGAAAAAAAAAAAAAAAAAGGGAGGGAAAGAAAGGAAAAAAGATAAATGCTCGCACGCCAGAGAGAACTAAGGCTTGTCTCACACGAAGCGGCAGCGAAAGCGGAACATTCTTTAGCAGTTTCTTAGTATCGGTAATTAAGGACGCGATGAGTTATTATTTGCAGATTTTGTTTGTTTGTTTGTTTGTTTGTTTCCTCTTCATATTCATCCTTAAACGCTTGGTATGTTTGTTTTTTTTTTAAGTAATAATTGTGCCATATTGTGTTGAGTTGTATGTCGCTTTGTGTTGTATTATACTGTGGACTATTCTTGCACAGCAGAACGATGTTTCACAGTGTATTGTGTAATTCTATCTTCGTGACGCATTTCTTTGGTAACATGTCACTTTTGAACGTGACATACGGCTTGCGCGCAAAGGAGAGAGAGGAAGAGCGAGAGAGAGAGAGAGATGAGAGAGAGAGAGAGGGAGACAGAGGAGGAACAACACAGAGAGAGGCCGCGCGAGAGAGAGAGGCGAGGAGGACAAATCAGTTTGTATCCAACACACGCACACACACAACACGCCCGCGCGCGCGCAATTCGCTTACCGATAAGCACGCGTTATCTGTTTGACGTGAGAGAGGCGGGAGAGAGAGAGGGAGAGAGGGGGAGGAGAGAGAGAGAGAGAGAGAGGAGAGATGAGAGGAGGACAGAGAGAAGAAACATAGACAGGGAAGAGAGATAGAGAAACAGATGGAGGCAAGATAACCCAAATCGAGTTATTGCACACCACACACACACACACACACACACACACACACACACACTCAATCGCTTAACAACGAGAACTCATCTTGTTGACTCTGCGGATCAATAAACTCATTTTGTCCGGGGTGCTAAGGATACGTGTGGACTCAATACGTTTGTACCACTTCGCCTTTGTGGTCTTCCACTTTGTCTCAGCTGTCAGTTCTCATACGTGTTCGGGGTTCGTCAGATGACATCTTCATTGGTGTTTGCGACCCCAACATCTGTTGCAATTTTCGAACACGTTTTCATTGTCGTTTTGAGACCAAGATCATCATATCATGCACAATCATGATCATCTTTCACAATACTACGGCTGCTTGTGTTTGTTGTTAAAAAAAAAAAAAAAAAAGAAAAAAAAGAAGGGGGCTGGGAAGGAGACCAATGCGAGTTAAGATATAATAGTCATAATTGACGATGATGATGTTTTGATAATATAATATAATAATTATTATTATTATTAGGATTATATTATCATCATCATCGTCATCATCATCATCATCATCAATCAATCATTACCATTATTAGTGTATTGTATCATCATCATCATCATAATCATCATCGTCCATCATCCTCATCATCATTACCATATTATTGTATTATCATCATCATCATCATCATCATCATCATCATCATCATCATTATTATTATTGGACCGACTACTTTCAGTGCAAAAAGAGTCCCACCAGTCCAGTCTCCACTATCGTTCATTGAAGGTCCTGCTCCATAAATTGATTTTGCTATCTAGTTTCCCTATCAAAAAAAAAAAAAGTGGAGGGGGGAGAGGGGTGGGGGGGGGGAGGGTGCAGGGGGGTGTATAGAGGTTGGGGTGGAGGGAGTGAGGAGAGGAACATGTGCTGCTATCCTTGTATGTACGTGTCAATGACGACAATCTGTGCACAACACGTCACTGTGTGTCTATCATCTTGTCGTTTCGTCTGGACCAATGATGTTAGGTGTACACAGATCGTTGATATGTGTTCTGTCTGGTTTTTAATCTGACCCAAAGATAGTGAGAGATTAGGCAAAAGAGAAGGCAAAGAAACGTGATCTGATGTCAAAGAAGCACAACTAATACCTGTGTGTTGGTTTATCTTTGCTGCTAATTTTTGTAAAAAACCTATACAAAGTGATAGGGGAGGTAGTGGAGCAGGGAGGGGGGAGGGTGGAAGAAGGGGTGGTGGTGGTTCGGATAAAAAAAAAAACATGTGGTGCATGTGCCTGTACTGTGTCTGTGTGAGTGTAATACATGTGCCTGTATCTGTCTGTGTAATGCCTCTGTGTGTGTGTGTGTGTGTGTGTGTGGGTGTGTGTGATGCTGTTCCTGTATATTCTGTACTGTGTTGTGTATGCATCTCTGCGTGAGCGCCGAGGCGTGCGTGTGTGCGTGCGTGCGTGCGTGTGTGTGTGTGTGTGTGTGTGGTGTGTGTGTTGTGTGTGTGGGCGCGCGTGTGTAATGCATGTGCCTGTATCTGTCTATGTGCGTGTGATGCATGTGCTGTGTCTCTCTATCTGTGGTGTAGTGGGCATGTGCCTGTGTTTGTCCGTCCACGGTGTCGTGCACGGCATATCTGTCCATCTGTACTTCAATTGTCTCTACCGATGTCTGGCCCAGTCTCTACTGTCCATCCATCTCTTTCGTTGTGTGTGTGTGTGTGCGTGCGTGGCGTTGCGTGCGTGCGTGCGTGCGTGCGAGCGTGCGCGCGCGCGCGCGCGCGTGTGTATGTGTGTGTGTGTGTGTGGTCTGTTTCTCCACCGCTTTCTGACCAGTCTGTCACGACTTTATTCGAAAGCAGTGTGGCCCACAGCTGATACATAACAGACATGATCCCTCAGTTTCACCCTCACCTTGGCCTCCGCGAGAAGTACATCACAAATGAAGGATTGAAACTAGAATTTGTCTGTTGCCAAGGGTGGCGACTGCAGTTAGAAATCTCCATCTGGAATTAATTAAAAATAATTGATTGCTCGTGCTTTATTTTTCCGTTGTCCGAGCGTTGTTTATCAAACCTGAAGAAGACCTAAAAGGTCGAAACGCGTCGTGTTCTGTCGTGTGATTCGTTTTGTGCTGTGGTAGTTTGGCGGAGTTGTTTAAAACATCATCATGTTTAGATTTGTGTAGAATTTGTCCCTGCTTGTTTTATGTCCCAGGATAATAAATTATTTGAGGAGGCTATTTACATAGTACTCGGACCTACTTTGAGCATATCCGCGTGGGAAATAGTAAACGCACAGGAAACATCCCATGGCCCACACTGCTGTGGAGTACATTAGGAGAGGTTTATGACCTTCACTTTGCACTGAGCCTCGCGTGCTCATGAGTAATGCAATAATGACTGCAAGGCTACGTAACGCCGGGAACGTGGTGCACCTCGTTGGCATCTCTTTGTCTACCGATCTTCCTTCCTTCCTTCCTTCCTTTTTTTCTTTCCTTCTTTCCTTCCTTCCCTTCGTTTCTCTTTCTTCTTTCCTTTCCTTCTTTTGCCTTCGTTTGGGAGAGCGACCACAATCATCATTGATTATTCTTGTCACTGCAGTGGAGGAGATACAAGGGAAACCTTAAACTGAAAGAAGAAGAAAAGAAGAAGAAAGAAAGAAAGTCCAGAACCTTGGACAGCAACGTGAAATCAAAAAAGTAAAATATAAACCAAAATAAGATAAAGTAAAATGAAATTAAATTAAATAAAGTGAAATAAAAATGACATAATGCAGGTGACGGAAGGCGGAAATTGAAGCAAATTTTAAACGGAAAGGTTATAAGTTCCGCAAGACAAACAGATCACAGGAAAAAAAAACTGTGTATCTTGTCATCTGCATTGTATTGCAGAACCAACAACCTTTCTTTTTCAAATTTAAAATTGAAATGAAATGAAATAAAAGTAAATAAAATGAAACTGACTCTAAAGCAAAATAAAAGGAAAGAAAATGAAATAAAGAGCTATGTAAGTGACTTTTCTACTGAGTGTTCCAGACCCTTGACCCAAACGTGTCGATGATGGATGGTCTCAGCCTCGACCACTCGGTCCGCATACGCACTGCTACTGTAGCAAGCTATCACGCTGGTCTCGTCACATCTGTGTGTTTTCATTTTTCCTCAATAGCGCTAGCTGGTTGTTGATAAATTCGTATCGCGCTTGTTCATCGATTCCAACCTCATTCAGCATCAAAACGGGAGGCCTAACATCTGGTATGGGTGTCCCGTTGTGTCAGCAAGTAGTGGGTGGATTTAAAAAGACATAAATATTCGAGATTGATTTTCGGTTTGTTTGTCCCATGGTATTTTGGATTACTTTGTCAATATGTTGTCCAACATGCGCCGCGCCGCGCGCGCACACACACACAACACACACACACACCAAACACACACACACACACACACACACACACACACACACACACACACACACACGGTTGATTAGTCAAAATTAAGATAATAAAAAATAAGGAAGGGGTAATAATCTGCATCACGTTTCCTCATCTTCCGGACATGAGGGAGAAGGAATCGACAGGGGAAATAAACTGGCCGATGCTCGGGGACGTCAACTTCCAAGAACCGAGGACAGGTGCCAGTAACTGTGACGCTGAGGGCTGCCAGACACAGCTCCAAACAGATTCTAAAACCTGGAATAATCTCCCGATGCCATCTCTCCCACCTTTCAGGTCTTCAGGGTCCTGGCCGCCCCAGGCACCTGCGCGCAGGGAAGCAGTGAGAGAAGAAACGAATCAAGAGAACAAGGCAAACAGAGACATAGGCAAAGACGCCAAGTTCTCGAGACCAGTGAGGGCAAATGGGGTCTGGGGCGCCGGTGCCAGAGGTGGACCTGCAGAGAAGTTGCTGTCAAGGACACGTACAGGCGCGCCGTCCACCACGTCCTGTTGATAGGAGCAAAAGGATAACTATTCAAAGCCCGGTGGTTATCAAGGACAGCACGGTAAGGGCAAGGAAACCAATAGGGGAGGACAGTAGGTGCATAGATGATAAGGGAAAAACACAAACACCCACTTCGTCACAAAGATGAAAAGACAAAAGGCACACAGGCGTAGGAAGGGCTTGCTCTGCTCCTTCCGGAACGGAGTGTACACGGACTGTACCCCCCCCACACCCCATTCCCCCCCCCCCCCCCCCCCCCCCCCCCCCCCCCCCCCGATTTGAGTCAGCCGTCCTGTACCTGTGTTGTTTGAGCGAGTGTCCCTGTACATTCTGTCTGAGTCAGTGTCCCTGTGCACTGCTGAACAGAGTTAGCGTCTCGGAACATACAGTACTGAGCAGAGTGGGCTCCCTGTATGGTGTTGAAACAGAGTTAGTGCCCCCTCTGTTCAGTACTGAACAGAGATGGTGCCCCCTGTACGCTGTTGAACAGTTTTCAGCCGAGCCATGGATTGATTACCACGAGATCCTGGGTCAGGGTGGAAGTGTGGGAGTACACCCGTCACGTTTTAAAATCCGTTCATGGGAGGCACCCCTGAGGCTGTTGCTCAATGGTTCTGACACACGCTGCGGGTTTTTCCAATCTCTATTGGACCTGATGGACACCAGGAAATATGTATTATGGGAAACGCGCCGAGAACAGGCTTTGTACAGAGTCTCTGACCACAATGAAACTCTACACCATCACCTTCACCATCCTCCTTCTCACTGATCCTCCGTGTGATTCAAGTCTAACATTCGGCGGGGCCTTCAACACTCTTTTCGGTGAACTAAGTTTCGACTTTTCGTTTTTTTTTTTTTTTTTTTTTGTTTTTTTTTTTTTTTTTTTTTTTTTTGTTTTTTAAATCTTTTTTTTTAAATCTGCACGTCCATGACCATGCGGAGTTCGTGTCAAGGTCACCTGTTTGGGCAAAGGTCATGGGCGTTGTTTGCTGGATGGACATGGTGGCGCCCTCTGGAGAGACATACTCGCTTTAAGCTCCAGTTTTCAGTTTCAGTTTCAAGGAGGCGTCACTGCGTGCGGACTGGGTCCATATTACGTACATCACATCCGCTAAGTTTTGAGACCACACTACGCATGATTTGAAGCTGTTGCGTAAATGAATTAACAAGGATGAGACAGTGAAGAGAGAGGGCTCGTGGCTACGACTCAGCGGCATGTCTGACCTACGCATTAGCCCAAAACGCGCTGATCAGACCCTTTGAGTGCCTACCTACCATTTGTGTGTGTGTGTGTGTGTGTGTGTGTGTGTGTGTGTGGGTGGTGTGTGTAGTGGATGTACACGAGTAAGCTCCACGACCCAAAGTATTGTCAGTAGCATGAAGTTTGGGGAGATGGTGTCTGTGCATGTGTTGGTCCGAACAGGCACCGATGCACGCACCGAAATGACTTGACAGAAGCGCAGAGTCTCCTACGGCGGGTTGCGTCTTGACGACTGACTGAGGGATTGTTTGCTTTGAGCGCTGTGGGTGGAGAGAGGTGCGACAGAACCAGTCCAAGCTACAGCTGTGTACGGGCGGGTGCGCGGGGGGGGGGGGGGGGGGGGGGGGGGGGGGGGGGGCGCCATGGAAGCCATTTCGGTTGGCGATGGAGAGCGGAGGCGAGGAGGAGAGAGTAGCAGGAGAGCAGAGAGGAATGGCGTGGATGCTTTGTACTTTCCTAAGAAGAACAAGAGGAGGAAGAGGAGAAGGAGGAGGAGGAGAGGAGAAGGAGAGAAGAAGAAGAAAGAAGAAGAAAAGAAGAAGAAGGAGGAGAGGAGGAGGAGGGGACAAGGACAAGGAGAAAGAAAAAGAAGAAGGGAGGAAGAGAGGGGGACAGAAACTATCGAAAGAGAAAGAAGAAGAAACATTAAGAAGACGAAGAGGAAGAAGTAGAAGAAGACTTGAATAAAAAAAAAAAAAAAAAAAAAATGAAAAAGAAAGAAGAAGGAGGAGGAGGAGGAGGAGGAGGAGGAAGAGGGGAGGAGGAAGAGGAGAAGGAGAGAGAACAGAGAAGGGGAAGAAGAAAAGAAGAAAGAAAAAAAAACATACAAACAAGCCGTATGGTGATCGTTGCTTTTGTTGTAACTATTGCCACAACTCTTGGTGCATGTTCGCTATTGCTCTCTCCTCTCTCTCTCTCATCTCTCTATGCTCTCTCTCTCTCTCTCTCTCTCTCTCTCTCTCTCTCTCTCATGCACACACGCACTCTCTCACGCGCGCGCGCGCACACACACACACACACACCACACACACACACACACACCACACACACACACGCACGCACGCACGCACGCACGCGCGCGCGCGCACACACACACCACGCACACACACACACACACACACACCACACACACACACCACACACACACACACACACACACACACAGATGGAAAGGCAGACAGACACACAGAAAATGTTAAAAAAAAAAAAAAAGAAAAAAAGACATGGAAATGTCCAACAAACATAGATTCTTCAGTGATGATAACAGACTGAAAGCACTTTTCAACAGGCATGGGCTGTTGTCCTTGCTCGTGGCACACGCTGGCTGGGAAAGTTACCCAAAGCTGTACCCATGTTGCATCCATACCTGGAGGGGAAAGGGAGGAGAGGGTGGGTTGTGAAGAGAAGAAAGGAAAAGGAAATAAGGAATTGAGGGGGGGGATGGGGGGTGGGGGGGGGGGCCATAGGATTAATTACTAATTTTCATATCAGGGCAACCGCTTGATTCTCGGTTATAATTAGGATACCATTCAGCGGAACCGACGGTCGGGGATCGCCTACAAACAAGCAATCAAGCAACTGAAAAGAAAAACAAACAGCAAACAAACAAAATCAGATATATTAACCAACAAAAACAAAAACAAAAAAAAAAAAAGAGAGGGGGGGGTGGGGGGGGGGGGGGGGGGGGGGGGGGGGGGGGGGGGGGGGGTGCGGCCTACAGCGAAACAACAGCCCGTTAATGCGAAAAAAAAAAAAATTGCCATCTTTTTTAAGTTGCTTTTATTTTTCGTGCGATTTTTTTCAAATACTATTTTCATCATTTGCTTTGTCCTAAAAGTTAAAGCTATTACCGTGTATGAAAAATCACCCGAAAGTGTTAATTAAATGTGTTGAGGGCTGAGTGTTTTCATGTCATTAGTATCTTCAAACACCGGATAAAAACAATATAATGCATAATTCTGTTGATAATGATATATCACATACACTAGCTTCTTCAGTACGCAGGTGCATGCCTAAAAATGCACGAGTGACAGTTCATTCCGTACGTTTTCACACTGACAAATCCTGGCTTTTAATCACCAGAAATGAATGAATTAAGTAAAAAAAAAAAAAAAAAAAAAAAAAAAAGAAAAAGAAAAGAAAAAAGATGAGCAAAATTCTGTCTCTCGGAGCTTAGTTCCAAAGCCCCAATCCCCCTCCTAATAACGATTCCCATTGGCTGACCAAGGGCACAAAATGCAGTATTTGAATCCAGCCAATCGCAAAAACTGCTTTTATGTCGTCTTCTTCCAAAGTCCAAATCACCCTATCATATAACAATTCTCATTGGTTTACCAAGGGCACAAAGTAGAATATTGAAATTACAGGGCTGCTTTCATGTCGTCTCAGCTGGCCCTGGCTTCATCTATGACTAGTTCATTTGTCGTTGAGATGTGGCTGAAACTTTGGCTTGAACATTGCTGTTGCATTTTCAATGGTAGTTTGACTGGTTTGTTATATAATCAAATACTTTGGAAGAATAAAGATAGTTCTAAGCGAAGGAAGAGTAGCCTTTATAGAAACGGCTCCTCACGTACCAAAATCTGGCCGAATCTCCGCGTATGAATAACTGAAATTTGATCACCTTCTTAACTTCTGTGTCGTCTGCTTCAGGGGAGATCACTCTGATGGCTCATATCATTGTATCCCAACCGACACACTTGGCCTGTTCAGGGCTGTCAAACTCATACGGTGAAAAGACATATCTTGGAGAAAAAAAAATGATAATAATAATCAGTGATGTAGTATAGTCAAAACTGCCGATATTTTTTAGGCAATTTTTTTTTTCTGGATTCAAAACTTTCTCTCTGTTCACTCAGCAGTAAATGGGTAGATGATTCTGTTCAGGGTAAAATTGAAGGCAGTAGAAAGAGAGAGAGAGGTTCCGCCTTCCATCATGTCGAACTCTAGACTCAGTGATCCTCTGATATTTCACTGCCCCTTTGAGAAACATGAAACATGAAAAAAAAACATGACACATAAAAAAAAAACATTTAGATGCCACACAAAGTACATGGGCAAAGACACACTGCAGAATGAATAGCTGATGTCCACTCTGGATGGACAGTACATACAGTTTTCACTTCCTAGTCACCAGATTAAACACACACACACACACACACACACACACACACACACACACACACACACACATACACACACACACGCGCGCGCACGTGCGCGCGCACGCATATACACACGAACAAACACACACGCACGCAGGCGCACGCACGCACGCACACACACCACACACACACACACACACACACACACACACACACACACACACACACACACACACTTTGCCATGTCATGAACTGCTATTAGAAATTTGAAAATAAAATGTACAAATTTCCAGAACAAAGACAGAACAAAGAAAGACCCACAAAAGGAGAAGAGAGGGGGTAAAAAAAACTTATAGACGACGGTAAAGAAAGACAAAAATGAATTTATTACCAGACACAGTCAAAGGGGGTGACAAAGCATGTTACTAGCTGGCCACAAAAGTTCTAGAAGTTTGGAGATTTATTTATTCAGACACAGCTCCCACCATCTCACGGATACAGACGAGTATGGTGTAAAAGAACCGCGCAACACTTCCAGAATCAATAGAATGAAACCAAACAACAGAGAAAGGGAAGCTTGTTTTAATACAGGAAACGAAACTAGAGAAACGAAATCAACTGGCTGAACAGAAAAAAAGTTGGTTTTTGTTAGGCAACGAAAGATAACTGTGGCTAATCACCAGCAGGACAAAGACAAAATTCGACTGCTGCAGTTAACTCCCATATTGATGAACATCGGCTCCCGAGTGTGTCTCTTATGTTCATAGCTATGTCTACAAACTAAAGGGAAAAGCTTCAGGTGTAGTAGATTCGATGTGTGTGCTTTTCGGTTTGCTGGTTGACTATTTCAGCCCAAGGTGAGTGTAACATTACGCATTCTTTACACACATTGACCGACAACTTACACATGCGCAGGAACGGCGGAAAAGGAAATCGCCATTTACTTATTTTTAGAATCAGTCTGTCAGACCAATCTCCGTCATGAGTACAATCGAAAGTTCTGTTCGTAAGTATGTCGGGCGGCTTGTTGCCTCCTTTCCGAATCGTTTGGTCAATTAATATTTTTGCCCGCCCATTCATGCGGTTTTCATCCCTCGTCAGATATGTAGATGAAGTTCATTTCGTAAGTGAAGGTACAGAAAACCTCTTTAACTTAATGACGTATCCACCGATTTTGGACAGCAGTTACTGCTCATGTCCACACACACACACACACACACACACACACACACCACACACACACACACACACACACACACACACACATCCTCCCTGATCGACTAATATTTCCCACCGCTAGTAAGGGACGATGGTGGCCTGCCATACGCGCTCGGCTTCCCAAACCCATAATCCTCCACCCCCTGCCCTCCTCCCCTACCAATCCTCAACATCTGACGTAATTCCTCTCTGACGGAGCGACCCGATGACGTAGAGATAGAAGTTGATGGCGTAGTTTACATCCCACAGGACGGCGCAGACGTCATCGGTGACGTTTTGAGCCATCGCCAGTGAGGGTGGAGGATGCGCATGACGGCGTTGGCCGCCTGGGGGAAGACTGTGGCGAGAAAGGCGAAGGACACGGACAGGACCATGTCGGTCACACGGCGGAACGTCTCGCTTCGCTTCAGATCGGATCTTGACGTCACTTCCTGTTGGATCGCTCGGCTCGCCTGTAGGGGAAGAAAGCAGAATCACTGTTTGTTAGTGGTTGAGTTTGTGGTCGGTGTTAGTGGTTGTATTTGTGGCTATAGCGTTGTTATGGTGTGGTGTGGTGTGGTGTGGTGTGGTGTGGTGTGGTGTGGTGTGGAGTTTGTGTTGTATTGTTATTGTGGTTGTGTTGATGTTGTTGTGTTGTGGTTGTGTTGTTGTTGTGGTTGGTGGTGTTGTGGTTGTTGTGTTGGTGGTGATTGTGATGCTTGTGGTGGTGGTGGTGGTGGTGTTGTGTTGTGTTGTGTTGTGTTGTGTTGCGTTTGTGTTGCGTTGCGTTGCGTTGCGTTGCGTTGCGTTGCGTTGCGTTGTGTTGTGTTGTGCTGCACTGAATTATACTGCATCGCACCGAATCGTAATGCACTGCACTGTGTTTGCATTCTGTCATGTGGTATTGCAATCGTATTCTGCAGTGCTGTATCGTATAGAGCGGAGTTGTGCTGCATTGTAGTGAACTGTGTTGTGCTGCATTGTGTTGCAGTCTGTTGTATGCTATTACAATTGTACTCTGGCAGTGCTGTGTTTGTATAGAGCGGAGTTGTGCTGCATTATGTTGTATTCTGCCGTGTGGTGTTTATGTTCTATTCGGCGGCAGCGTTTGTGTTGTCAAGCACCGAGTTGTACTGCTTATATTGAGTTGTATTGTACTGTGTTGTTTTCCTGTGTATGGTAGGTACTCTATTGTATTGGTCATTCTGGTCAGAATTGAACAAAGGAAAATGCATCACTTGATCAGAAATAAACGGGAAAGGATGAAAGAGAAGAGAGAGAGAGAGAGAGAGAGAGAGAGAGAGAGAGAGAGAGAGAGAGAGAGAAACAGACAGACAGACAGGCAGACAGACAAACAAAGATTGGGGTGGAGACCGACAGAGAGAGAGAGAGAGAGAGAGAGAAGAGAGAGAGAGAGAGAGAGAGCACAGAGAAGAACTAAAC
>JADBJO010016374.1:12500-22500 GCA_016801955.1 Conus betulinus | reverse complement strand
AAATTAGAAACTCCCATCTGAAATTTCTGTAACTAGATAAGTCCTGTCTTATGTCGTCAACGTTCACGAAATTCTAACGTCATCACCGCTTGAAAATCCCTAGCTAACATTCCACTTATTCAAAACAAAATTTTTGTTAGATTTCCCCGATGGATAAATCGAAAACATGAAGATTTCTCCAGAGAGAGAGTGAGACGAATTTATAGCAGTTTTGTATGATGGCTAAATGACAAACATGATAAGTGAAAGTAATGTATATATGAATAGAACATCATACTGTCTTGAGACACACGGACAGACAGACAGACATACATACATACAGACAGACAGACAGACAGATCATTATCACCAACCTACAAAACACCTTCACCGTCGAACCTCACAGGCAACGGGTATCCCCCCTTGGCGCTGATCAGGTTAACCCATAACATCCCGCGAATCAGCAAGCAGCAGCCGTCACTGACAGCCAGCAGGGAAAGGGTTAAGCTGATCGTCTGCTTCCTCATCCGGGGCCTTCGCATCACCGCCACGGTGAGGGCGTTGCCAAGCAACCCCGCGGGCAGGAGCAGGGGAGAGAGGCCACACGGAAGGTCAGGTAGAAGCTGGTTCTGCTCCGGGTGGCTGGATGCTCAATGAAGATGGAGAAGAAGTTGATCCGCCAGAGTGGAGGAGGAGGGACCACGTCAGTTGTGACGTTGATGGGGAGGGTCCATGACGTCACAGGGGTGTCAGTGACATCAGGGATAGGTGATGGTGGTGGTGGTGGTCGTGGTGGTGTTTCCAGAGAGAAATTTTCGAAGGTTGGTAAAGTTACTGCCATGACGATGTCGTCTTGTCTTGAACAAAAGATTTTTTATTGATAATGAACACAGTGACGTACACCAAAAGGACAAGAAATAAGCAGCAGCAGCAGCAGCAGCGGTATTGTCATCAGCGTCGTGATTTGTCACCATCATCATCCTCATCATTATCACCACCACCAGTACCACTGTCACTACCGTATTTATCATCGTCGTCGTGGCTATCATCATCACTATCAGCAGCAGCAGCAACAGCGGGCGGCAGCGGCGGCGGCGGCAGCACAGCAGCAGCAATGGCAGCAGCAGCAGCACCGTTGTCGTCGTCGTCGTCGTCATCATCATCATCATCATCATCGTCATCATCACTCCATCACTACGAGCTTCAACTTCATTATCATTATTTTTACCACAATTATCGTTGTCACTAGGAAAAGCTTCAACATTTTGCTAACCACCTCTACAGTGGTGGAAACAAATGTGTCGCTCCCCAATGTCTGAAAGCAACCCCACCTCCACCCCTCTTCAGGATGTTTTCATTCATGACTCTTTCTTCTTCTTTTTCTGTATGACAACAACTGAAGTTGGCGCCGCTCAAGAAATTCCATTGAAATCCTCGTTGCTCGCAAATCTCAGATCAAGTTACAGTTGCTGATAGAAAAAAAAAGCCTTATCAACTTAAAAAATCTTCACATGAAATCTGCGTCTCTCGAAAGCACAAATAAAAACAGAATGTACTATCCAAACGTCCCATCTAAAAATTTCAACAAAAAAAAAAAATCCCCTGAAATATTTCGCCCATCTCAAACTTGCTTCACCTAATTGCCTACAGTGCAGTGTTTGAGGTTTAGTTAACATAGACACATTCTCTCACAGTGTGTCGACTGGTTTAGTGTGCACATCCCACATTAGCCTGTATGTCATCTGTGTCCACCACCGTCTTCACATCTGATGCTGTCCTTTATTTGCCTCACCTTTCTCTTCAAAGTCTTCCCCAATACTGCAAACTATCCAGTGCAACCAAGCTGAGGACGGAGTCAAACCCACAGAAACGTGAAGGATAACCAGGGGCTGTTTTACAAGAGCACCAGCTCCCGTGGGGCAGCCAGTGGTTAGTGTTGCAGATTCCAGGCTGGGAGAATGTAGGTTCGATTCAGATTAAAACAATCCATGCTTCACGGGGATTTGTCGGCTAAGAATAGGCTCCCATCTTGAGCTGAGTTTGTTATGGACTCAGCTGGGAAGCCCGGAACCACATAGTTGAGTTTCATCCCACTTCATGGACGCGTCTCTGAGAGTGCTGATCAAATTTCCTGAGCAACACTGGCAGGTATGTGTATTCTCTCTCTCTCTCTCTCTCTCTCTCTCTCTCCTCCTCGCTCTCTCTCTCTCTCTCTCTATATATATATATTATATATATATATATATATATATATATATATATGAAACAATAAATTCCAAGGATAAGTACCGAGCACCGTTCCAGCAACTTACAGAGCAGCTAGGTGTTGCAATGACTGCAAAATATTGAACTATAACAACGCTTGCTCTTTGTTTATATATATATATATAATATGAAGAAAGTAAGCGTAAAGTACAGCCCCAGTCATGCACTGTTAGATCTTCATCATCCTTATCCTCATTGATCAGCATTTTCAAAAAATCTCAGATGTTGTTGCCCTTCAATGCGGTGACCTCTATTTCGTTTTTGTTCTGCGTACTCAGGCTGATACTCCTGTGGACACTCCCAGATAGACATGCAAGGATTAATCCCATCTGCCCAACAAAGGGAGTGAGAGTTTTGTGTGCATGACCGTTTTTTTTTTCATCCCACCCATTAAGGCAGCTGTACTCCAACTTCGGGGAGACATCTCTCTTTCGATTTTTTTTCCTCCAAGAGGAGGCCTTCGGCGGGTTTGTCGTGTCGAGGCTGCTGTGGTATCGGTGAGTTTCATGGAGACCGTCACTGACGGACGTGGTTGAGCCCGGGACGGGGGGGGGGGGGGGGGGGGGAGGAGTCGGGGTTTTTGCTCGTTCACTCATACTGGCAACACTAAGCAATCATTGTTGTCAGCAGGAGGCTTAGTAGATAAATGTCTTGTCCTATATTGGCTCAGAACAACAAGGCCCCACTGACGCACAACCCACCGAAGTGACTGGGCAGCAGTGCAGTGTTTCCCCTCTGGTGGGTGTTGCCTCATAAACGACTTGACATTGACTCTTTCTGTGAATTGCCGGTGTCGGGGCTTCAGCGGGACGAACTGGAGGATGACTGTGAATGGGGAGGCCGAGAATGGGCGGCGTGGGAAAAAGCCACTGGAGAGAAGAAGAGAAGAAGAAGAAGAGGAAGAGGAGGAGAAGGAGGGGAGGAGAGAGGAGGAGAAGGAGGAGGAGGAGGAGGAGGAGGAGGGAGTGGAGGACATTTTACAAGAGCAGCTTACATCGACAGTAGAAACAATTTCAGAAGTTTGACAAACGGTTGGAAGATTTTGGGCCCCTTGCCTTTTGTTCCTCTGTGTACAATCCTTACCCTTGCCTCCCTCGTGACGTTAGAAGCTGTTAGGGATTCCGTGAAAGGGGATTCCAAATCCTCCTCCTTGCACTTATGACCCCCATCTGATGCCCCCCCCCCCCCCTCCCTGCCTCCCCCAACCCAAAGTTGTCCCCACCTCCACTCCATCCTCAGTCCTGCGAAACGACGTAAAGATGCCAAGATCGCGCAAGTCTTTCGTGTTGTCCCACGGGGGGGCCGGGACAGTCGTCTCCTCGTCTTGGAGCATCCTCCTTGCAGGATGTGTCCTTGGACGGAAAGTCTGGAACTGGTAAAAAGCGACAAAAATCAGAGCTTGGTGTGGCTCTGCATGTATTTTCAGTTCAAACGCGTGAAGGTCGGTTCTGCTCTACGGCTGCGAGAACCTGTGGAACTAATGACCAAGGTAAAATAACAAAAAAAGGTCAGACCTTCATCAAGCACCTGTTGCCTGAGGCATATCTTCAAAATCAAATGGCCAGAGAAGGTCAACGATGAAGATCTATGGAAGCAGCAGGACAGGAACCAGTGTCCAAGCAGATTCTGCGGAGGAAGTGGGGCTGGATTGGACACACTCTCACGAGGAAGCCAGCTCCATCCAGCACCACATGCCAAGCCCTGGTCATGGAACCCGCAGGGGAAAAAAGGAAGAGAGGCCGACCTCGCAGCACCTTAAGAGGTGCGAGACATCAGACGGAGAGCAGGGATTAAGAAGCAGGGGATCAACTGTGCAGGGGAGTACATTCAGCGAGCAACCGCCAGAACCGAGTGGCGATGGCGGAGTGTTGTTGACGGCCTAATGCTCAAAAGGGATAGACCTTGAGCTATGGGCCTAAGTAAGTAAGTAAGTAAGTGGGTCTGTTGTGTGATGGAACCGGAATGAATGGGGTAAGGCTCCAGAGAAGGAGGCGGGAAGATGAGAGAGTAGTTTAAGAAAAAAAAAAACGTGAAAAAAAAACAGAAGGACGTTGTTGGTGGTGGTCACCCATGGGTCCTTCCTCGATGGGTAAGAGACTACGAAAGAACAAAGAAATAGAGTTGTTTACTCACTGTGCCTGCTTGTGTTGCACTGCACTTATCCGCTGACTGACTAACAGTGGTCACATGCATGGTGTGTAGTTCCCCCACAGGAAATGCTAGAAAACGAAGCTATCGGAAGCTGATTGCTACTCTCAAAGTTTCTGTTATCGATCACATTAGTGCATAACGGTCGTTGTCCCGGTCTGTAGTACTCGTGGTGTCGCAGCTCTCGTTGCCTGTCAGGTGACAAGGCGGGAGGACAGGTGCACCGGTCAGCAGTGATCTTGTGGTGTTTGTTACCCTACATTTGCTAATCTTGGCTGGGGATCGATGTGAGTTGTGACGGATGATAGTGAGCTTTGTTGAGAAGAATGATGCAGATATGTTGCATCTACAGTCTATCCGAAACAGCGAAAAGCAATCGTGTGCTTGACCTGCTCGTTCGTGCCGAGGTGTGGGCTGACCCTCGCCTAAGAAGATGTGGAACCTACCTTCAGCGTGACATATGGCCTACTAGAACAGGGACGGTCTGGAACCTAGTGGTCAAGTGCTTCTGTGAGCTGAATTTTATCGTCATGACCCATACCTAGCCTGGTATGCGCTAACTGGGTGGAAAAGGGATCTATAAAATGAATATCTTATAAACTTATGCTGGCGGTATCTGGTACGTGAGTGGAAGCACACAAACGACAAACGGGTCAGCCAAGATCAGGGTGACCATCTCTAGAGCTGAACAGAGACGTCCTGGTTTTGTAGATTTCTTCTTCTCTCTAAAATCCTGGGATTTCTGCCCGCCCCCAAGTACCTGACAGTGTCGCGACACAAAGGACTCACAATTGCCAGATCCATCAGGAAAAAAAATTGGATTGGTGAAGTAGATGATTACACGCGGCTTGACTTTACTTGGATGTGGAGCCCAATCTAAGAGGGCATTGATGTCGTTTAGTTTACAGAGACACCGGTGTGACGAAGTATTTCAAGGTAAGGCAGGACACCGAGAGAAACAGAAGCAGACTTGCCGAGAGAGGCAGAACAGCTCTGACCAGTATACCAGTCTCTGGTTGTCTGATTGATGTCTCAGAGGTTTGTTATCGATCCGTGAAACTGCACTGCATGATATCTTTTGTGTGGGAGCAGCGCCTCCTGAATGACCACCTCAGAAACAATCAGAACGACACAATAAACCCACGGGCATGACCAGCTGAAACGTCGCGCCATTTCGTCTGTATGAAACTAAAAACAAAGTAAATATCAACCACAACAAGCAAAAGAAGAAAACAGATAATAATAAAACTATTATAACAGGTCTGCTGTGAATTACACTATAAGTAATACACAGAATATGTGATTCTCAGCAACTAAAACTGAATCAAAGTCGTGATTCTTGTTTCTCTGTGGTGTGTAAGTTTTGCCGGCGGCTTGTTTTGATGGGATCGGAATGATATTTTCGTGTATTTTTCTGTCGTCTTTTGGGACAATTTTCTTTCTTCTTTTGTCAGTGACATCATCATCATCTCATCATCATCATCTCAAGTCTCATCAGTCATCATCATCATCATCTATCTCTTCTTCTTCTGGACTTCTCACATCATCTATCAATCATCAATCATCATCATCATCATTAATTCTTATCATTGTTCTTATTATCATTATCATTATTGTTATTATTATTTTTACTATCATCATCATATGATTATTATTCGCCCTTATTTCTTCTTCTTCTTCTTCTTCTTCTTCTTCTCCTTCTTGGGGGCGCTATACTATACAAATTCATAATTTACCCCAAGTAACTCATTCGAAAATATATTAAGCACTGCGACTCAGCATACAGAACTGCACTGGCGAGTGTGGAAAAAATGTAATTTTGAAGTGAAAAAGAAGTGAGAAAAGTTTAAAAACAAAAAAAAAGGACCGCCTTTTACAAAAAAAAATAAATAAATAAATGAAATAGAAAATAAAAGAAGAAAGTGAAAAAAAAGAAGAAAAAAAAACAAAACAGAACAAAAGAATAAAAACAAAACAAAAACAAAAAAAAAGAATCGAAGTAAAAACATAAAAGACCAAAAAAAGTAAAGGCGGGGGTGGTGAGGAAAAAAAAAACTCATTCAAAAATTGAAGCACGTTCTTCTTCCTTCTGTGCTAATCGATTTCATTTCTCTTTCTGTTCTTTCCTTTTTTTCCTTTTTTTTTCACCCCTTTTTCCCCATCGCTTGTTTGGCCATTTATGGACGAGATAGTTGAGGGCACACCCGAGAGAGGGAGTGAGGGGAACGGGGGGGAGGGGCGGGGCGGGTGGGATTCAGATTTCGTTGTCAAACCGAGCAGCCTGAATCAGAAGGGGGAGAGCTGAAGAAACATAGGAAGGAAAAAGGGGTAAAATCCCAGAACTGAACAACACATGATCGAGGGCGATCCCCTGTCATCCCCCGTTCTGCCTTCCATGCATGTTTTTATCAGAAAACAGCTCCATATCGTCCGAACACAACATTCGCTTCGTCATTCGTGAAGGGTTCTCCAACACGAATTGCCAGGAGCTGAAAATGTGGTCAGAAAAAAAGAGGAAAGTTTGGATGACCATTCAAAAGACACATGTCCCAGCTGGACGGGGCGTGGACGTGTTGCTGAGGGCGGGCAAAACCTAAAACAAGTTTGCGTTGGAAAAGAAGAGTGAAGAGTCAACAATACATCGTTTCTGACACTGTAAGCGAAGCGGATTCAAGTGTAGAAATGTTGCCTTAAAGAGAGTCTGGAGAGCCAGAGAGAAAGGAACACCTGGGAGATGCGGAAGTTAGTTACACACAGCAAACAACACACACACCATCACACAGATACATACACACACGCACGCACGCACATACACACACATGGACCCACACGCACACACGCACATACATACCGCACACTACACGCACGCACATACACATACGAACTTCACACAGCACACAGTTATCACACTAGCACACTACTCACGCACCGCACACAACAATGCCCACAGACACACACACCACACACACACACACACACATACACACAAGCACATCACACACACACAACACACACACATTTAGCACACACACACAACACACACGCAACAGCACCATGCACGCACACAACACACACACACAGCACACACTAACACACACACACGCACACCAGCACCACACACACACGGACATAGCACACACACACACCCACACACACGACACACACACACACACACACACCACACACACACATTGGGCGACACAGACCTTCCTTTGGTAAAGTCACCTGGTGTCAGAACCCTAGCCAAGGTAACTCAGCGAGCACAAAAACAAAACAAAAGGCAAATGAATGACAATAAATAAATAAAACAAAAGCAAAAAAATAAAATCGCTCACTCTGGCGCCCGTTGTGGTTGTCGCCTGATGTCGACGGAGGTCTGTGTGCACTGCCGACAGGGGGCGACCTCACACAACGAACCATGCAGAGTGAGGCTCTCTATTGGAGGACCGGGTACAAACGGCCCGGGAGTAACGTTTCGGAAAAGCTCAGAAGATGCGACCCACCAAGAACTGATGCTAGAGTCCAGCGTCCTCATAACATGGCTTTGGGGACAAGCTGTGTGATGTAGCAAGCCTGCAGCACCGTAGGGTCGGTTGTCTGGCGGGCTTGGAAGCTGCCAGGCTTGAGTTGAGATCTGTATCTGCGCTGGAAAGGAGGTTCCCAAGGTAGTGGTTTCCCTAAGGCAGAGAGGCAGGGTCAGGTTGTTCTTTCGTCTGTAGTCAGTGTTTTCTTTCTTCAGTGCTGGCAGGCTTGAGTGAGGTCTGTATCTGCGCTGGGGAAGGAGGTACCCAGGGTAGCCGATTTCCTAAGGCAGGAGCTTGGGTCAGGTTTTTTTTTTTTTGTCTGTAGTCAGTGTTTTCTTTCTTCAGTTGTCAGTCGTCCCAGGACGGGCGTCTGGGCAATGATGGTGTGACACGGCAGCAGTGCAGTGTCTCCTCCGGTGGGTAGCCTCTTGACGACCTTGACACTGACAGCTCCCTGTGGATTGCCGGTGCCGGGCTGTGGTGGGGACTGACCGGGCTGTGGCTGTGGACGGGTTGTCGGAATGAGCGGCATGGGTGCACTGCCACTGAGATGGCACAGAAGATGGGACGGCAAAAAAAAGAAAGAATATCTCCATGAAACACAAGATCAGCCTCCTGCGTGCACGGGTATATTCCATCTTCATGTACGCATGCGGGACACGGATCCTCCTAGCATATCTGGGAAAGAAGAATCCATTGCCATGGCAATGAATGTCACCGCGCTGTACTAAACATGAAGACACACTGATCACATCGCCAATGAGCAGGTGCGTCGGGCCATCACACGGCACATTGGATCATGCCAAGGTCTGCTGAAAAGGAAACTACGTTGGTATGACCTTGTAACAGGATCCAATGGCCTTGCTGACACAGTCCTCCAGGGAACTGTTGGAAGGGAAAGACGGAGGGGAAGACAACAACAACAGCAGCAACAGCAACAACAACAACAACAACAACAGCAACAGCAACAGCAACGGCAACAGCAACAGCAGCACAACAACAACAACAACAGCAACAGCAACAACACAAAAGCAGCAACAGCAAACAACAACAACAACAACAGCAGCAACAACAACAACAACAACAACAGCAACAACAACAACAACAACAAATCGAAAGACTGATAACCTTACACAGTGGACAGGGAAGCATTTGTAAAGACCCAGGCCTTGGACACATAGCCAACAGAACTGGAGAAGCGTTCATGAACTGTTCTTCAGTGTGGTGATCAGCAAGTCCCCATGGACTTAAGGTAGGAGAAGGGAAGAAGAAGAAGAAGGTGAGTGCTTTCTAACTAAAAATTCATAACGATCATGAACGGATAGAAAGCACAACAGAGAGAATCATGTTTAACGGTGCATGAGTGGAGGTTGTTCCGGCTAGAGTGATTCTGGCGCATTGCATCGGCTGGAATGTACCAAGTCCACAGTACGTCCTACAGTAAGTATGGCCATCGATGTTGTCTTTATTTTTAAAAGTTGTAGCACAACGGCTGTCCTCGGTTTAAGACAACACTCTAAGTGCTTTGCAGTTCCACGCTTCTCTTTACACAACTAGCTGCCTACCTGGGTAGAAACCGACTAAAGAGCTGCCTGTTGGCGTCTACAGTCAGTCGTTTCTGGAGTCATTTGTCAGTCAATGAGTTTTCTTCTTTTTTCTTCACTCTTTCAGCGCGCATACATTGTGTATATACCAACGTCATCCAAACTGGCTCTTTTGAAAGTCGGTAACGGAATTGTATGTGTGTGCGAGATGTTATACGTGCGTTCATTCACGGAATCTCGGTTTTATAGTCTCATTCGAAGGACCTTTCGGGAAATCGAGCCTGAATCAATGTTAAGTCAGAGGGGAGAGGGGAGGGGGGAAGGGGGGAGGGGGGGGGGGGGGGGGATCCCGTTTTGCCAAAAAACGCCCCAGCGTACCAGCGGACAATCAAACCCGCAACTTTAGTCCGAGGCTCGACCAATGAAATATTCCTGCGCTGGATCGTTGGATGACGTCTCTAGATACTGGACAACAATTTTCAACAGCAGGCCTCCTGCATTCACCACATTATACCATCCCATTATCATCAGGTTCAAAAG
>JADBJO010016374.1:0-5000 GCA_016801955.1 Conus betulinus | reverse complement strand
TCCTTGTTGACGTCCTGTCTTCCTCCCTCATTAGAAACTAGTTGAAGACTTCTGACATAGAAATCGACCTTTCTTTTTCTTTATCACCTTAGAGCGCAGAAAAAAAAATGGTTTGTGTCAGTTTTGGCGGATGGTAATAAGGATTCCTGCGCTTCTTTGTCCTTCCTGTTAGCACGTGTGTGTATGAGTGTGTGAACTTAAAATACACACACAAGAACAGACAGACAGAAGCACTGACGTAGACACACACAACACACACACACACACACCACACACACCACCACCACACCACCACCACCACACCACCACACTACCCAGTGATGTGCCTGTGGCTACCACTAAAAATCAAACTGCCACGCACATTTAGAAAAGATGACACTTGAAATAAACTGGTGTACACAAAGTACTGCCCAGATGCTGTGCTAAAACGGCCAAATAGTATATTTTCAGTGATGATTGAAGGAACAGAACATCTTACAAACTTGGCGAACTGCAACAAGAAAAATTAGGCTTGGAGTCATGGTAGGCTGTGAAAATAACCAAAAAAAAAAAAAAAAAAACAAAGTTAGGTGGTGTGACAAAACCAGTGAAAGTATGTACATACATATACGTATACAGAATTTGCTATTGGAAAGAAAAATATGAACGCGAACTATTTGCAGTCAAAGCAATTGTGAGAATTGTGACATGAAAAAACATTCTTTGGCACCAAAATGACATACTGACTGAACACAAATTGAAAACGAAAGCTTAATTTGAATTCTGTACCCTATTGGGGAGGTACTCAAGGAAAGTCAGATCTATCGTTTTCATTCTTCAGTTTATGCACCATGTCTGCAGGACAAACTGTATTGTACAGAAATTTGAACAGATCAACCTGAAGTTAAGAGACACATGGTGCCCAGTTTGTGTAAGTTTACGCACAGTTGCAGAATGGATTGTCCCTCTCTCTCTCTCTCTCACTCTCTCTCTCTCTCTCTCTCCTCTCTCTCCTCTCTCTATGTGGTGTGTGTGTGTGTGGGGGGGGGGGGGGGGGGGGGGGGGGGGGGGGGGGGGTGACGTGGGGTGTCACCACGTGAGGCCTGCGAGTTTTTGTGAACTGTCCCACGTGAGGCCGCGATTTTTGGTCCTGCAATTAAAACGAATTCAGACAATTCCAGATACAAACCAAAACTGTTCCAATAGGCTTTGTAATTAACCATGCCCTTCCGGTGGCAACTGTTTTTTAGGGCCTGTTTGTGGCCGATTTCTACTGGACTATACCAGGCCTTCTGTTGAAGCAGGCAACGGTCCAATAGAAGAATCTACATGCCCGCCATCACCGAACCGAACTGAGACGGTAGATAGTGACGGTTTGCTCAGCTTCTAGGTTTGCTCCTCTCGTACCTCATGGGGGAGGAGTCTTTTGCTCCGCTGTGGCGACGCGGAGAGCAACCCGGGGCCCAACTCTTCGCAGAGCAAGGGACAGCTTGAGGCAGACACGGCTGAAATCAGGAGGTTCCAGAGCCAGTATGGATCGTGCAGACAACCCTTCAGGACGCAGAGTTCCCCCAGTGAAGCAGTGAACGAGGCCCACTCTGTCTGACGTTGATGGCATGATACAGGACATGGGGCGTCGAAGGTGGACACTCGTTCTGCGGAGGTGAAAGATCTTTATGCCCTACGGGAGGAGCACGAGAGCCATGCAGGAGGAGCTGAAGGCACGACGAGGGGAAGTCACAAGCCTGCATCATCGCAGACGGCGCTACGACTTGCATAGGAGGTACCCCGACCTCACGAGCAGTTCCTGGGACGTCCCCTGAAGAGGAAGATACGGATGACGCTTGAGGGAAAGGTCCAAATACGCAGGGCAGCCTCATCTTTTACGGCTCTGTACCGGCCAGGAGAATCAGCCTCCGGCGGAACTGTGAAAGAACGGTGACACGACCTCATCTAAAAAACAAAAATAGAACTTTCTGTTCTTAGGACATATCCGTTTGATTAGGGTGAACTGGGCGTCAACTCCAGGCCTATCAGAACTTTCTGAGGACATACTAGGTTGATGAAGTGAACTGGGGCAACTCCAGCGCCTACAGAATCTTTTCTGAGGACATACAGTTTGATGGCCGTGAACCATGGGGCAACTCAAGGCCGTACGATAACTTCTGAGGCACCATACAGTTTGATAGGGTGAACTGGGGCAACTCCAGGCGCATATAGAACTTTCTGAGGACTATCACAGTTGATAGGGGTGAAACAGCGGGGCAACTCCAGGCCTATAGGAACTTTCTGAGGACATATCAGTGTTGCTGGGTTGAACATGGGGCGAACCCAGTCCTATAGAACGTTCTGAGGCATACGTTTGAGGATGGTGAAATGGGCAACTCAAGGCCTATAGCAATTTCCCTGAGGAACAATAGTTGATGGTGTGAACTGGGGGCACACTCTCAGTCCTATAGAAACTTTCGGAGGACATACAGTTTGCTAGGGTGATGGTGGGGCAACCGCAGGGACATATCAGAACTTTCTGTCTGAGGACATACAGTCTGATGGAGTGAACTGGGTGGGGGCAAACTCCAGGCCGGCTATAGAACTTTCTGAGGACATGAAGTACTGCATGGTTTTGTGAAATGCTTCGGAAACCTCCAAGACTTATAGAACTTTCGTGAGGACATGCCCAGTTGCTGGTGGACTGGCGGCAACTCCAGGCCTATAAATTTCGGAGGACGATGCAGTTCTGATGGGTGAAATGGGGCAAACATCCCGGCCTATAGAACTTTCTGAGACATATGGCAGTTTGATGGTGTGGATCTGGGGTCAACTCCAGGCTCTTAGAACTTCTGAGGGGAATGCAGTTTATGATGGTGTGAAATGGTGGCAACTCGCAGGGCCTATAGAACTCTTCTGAGGACATGCGTTTGATGGTGTGGACTGGGGGGTGTGTCAACTCCAGGCGGCTATAGAACTTTTGAGGACAACAGTTCTGATGGTGTGATCTGGGGGGGCAAACTCCAAGTCCTCACTTAGAACTTCTGAGGACGATGCAGTTGATGGTTGGGACTTGGGGCTAGAACTCCAGGTCGCCTATAGGAACTTTCTGGAGGAGCCAGACATCTGTTGATGGTGTGGTACTTTGGCAAGCTCTCGGGCGGCTATGCTACAGAACTTTCCGAGGACATGCAGTTTGATAGGTATGAAACTGGATCAACTCCAAGCCTGACTCGTCAGTTATCACCAGGTGTTTCTTTTGAAAAGAGAAGTCACCTGTGCTGAAAGCCATGGGCAAGCTCCGCGGGACAAAGATTTTCGTGGTGTGAGGACTCTCTACCTCAAGTTGACTAAGAGGTGAGGAGACAGTTTGACGTCACATCTGAAAAGAGCCAGAGGGGAGGGTAAAACGTCCTCAGTGGAGGTTCAACCACCTTCTCATATGATGGAAAGAAATTTACAGCGGACCGTGCTGACAGACTAGGAGAAATAAGACAGGGTGACAGACCGCCCACAGTTTATCCGGGAAAATCTTAATGAAAGGAACAGACTTTGGGACGACACCGTCTTTGTTGCCACAGTGCGGTGCAGGCTGCAGGTGATACGCTCTTGAGGCACACGTGCTAGTTGTGATACAGATGACAACGTGGCGTGCTCTGAACTTAGTATATAGTAGTTTAGCCGCTGACCAAGTTGAAAATGTATCTCTTACATGTTGCTGAATCAATGTTGCGAAACCCGTTCCTAACTTGTTTTCTGAGGATGTGTGTTCTGTCACCTGATTTTTGAGTTGATAAGTTATGTGTCAGTTTTCCCTTCTCCTGTAAATAAGTCAAAATTTTCATGAAAAGCTTCGGGGAGAAGGGAAAGGAAGGGGGATGAAGGGGACTCATCTTCTGAAGTGTCATAAGAGCGGGGTGGGAGGGGGGATGAGGAGGAGGGGGGACTCGGCTTCTAAATTTTCATAAACGCGGCGGGGAGTAGAGGGAGGGGAGAGGGGGGGGGGGGCTATCCAAAGTCTTGTAAAGTGGGGTCACACAAGTCACCACACACACACACAGCAATTCACATCATTGCCCACAAACACTAACACACTCACACACTAACACATACATCACGATTACTACTTCGCGCATGCATTGCACGGTTCGGCACCACGTACGCATCACCCTCACGACATTTCACACAGCACACACCATCATCACGATCGACAGCAGCACACAAGTTCTCAGTCCGGGGAGCACAATTACAGGACACACCACGATCACACTCACCTATAAAGCAGCAGCCCTGCTCGGGAGGTGCGCGCAGGGCGTACGGCCATAACACACGACAAAAAAACGGCAGTGTGGCGCGCGGGCGGCGTATGTCGAGCGCACAGTCTTACATACACACCATACACAGCTACACAATGCACACTACGCACACTACACTTAAACCAACAGCAGCGGACACACACACCAACCACAACACGCTGCGCGCATCACACTTCAAGCAGGCACACGCACGACACACATGGACCGCGAAGCAGTGCATTCCTGAGGCCATCACACACGCAGAACACACAGGGGCGCGACTACACATCACATCACACACAACACACACACACAAGGCCACACACACTACAGGGCACACATCCGCAACCGCACACACTATGGTACATACCAGGCACCACCACACACACTGGAGGCACAGCAGCACTGATACCACACACACACGAAGGCTAACTCTGTCTATTCGCTATTCTTTCTTTCTCCTCTTATATTCCGGCACACCACGTATTCGCCGGCGAACAACGCACCGCTCTCTCTTTCCATACACACATACTAGATCACACACGACACACAAGTCACACACACATAAGCACACTACCACACCCAGCACACATATCCTCTGCTCTCTTTCTCACCACACTGCTCCTCTCCCTGTCTGCTCGATCAATCCTCTCTGGGCTCTCTCGGTCTCCAGCTGCCGCCACTCAATCTGCCATCCTTTCCTCTAGATCTTCCCTCATCACCCTGTTCTCTCGCTCT
>JADBJO010016373.1:0-32500 GCA_016801955.1 Conus betulinus | reverse complement strand
AAATTAGAAGTTGGGGCTACTTGAGTTTATGGCCAGCATTAGCCCACTGACATTGCCATCTGGTCTACCGAATTCCGTTCTTTTTTGTAACACATTTCTAAAACCTAAAATCATCTCATCTTTGGAAATCGTATCTTTCACATTATTGTTAATGGTATCGTCTTGTAGTAAATTACTAATATCAGTGTTGATGACGTCTCTTCTAATACAAATCTAAAACGGCGCAGCCATGCATCCATTGATATCATGTCATGATATATAATTTCTAATCTTCTTTCTTTCGCTAGAGATTATGTAGATGGTGCATCCAAACTTGTTTCTGAGTCTTCATAGTTGTTACATTTTTTTTCAAGCAATTTAACAGTAAAAACTATTCTCTTTTTCACTTTAATAGATTCTCATACTCTTGTAGGCAGTCAATATTCAGGATAATCTCCAACCTTGCATAAGTGAGGACCAATTCTGAATAGTTTTACAACTTCTTTCGGATTGTTTTTATACTCTAGGTCATAACAACTACTTGATCATTCACTTATCCCGAAAAGTGTTTTCACGCATCATGCGCAAAGTGCATTCTTTTAAATATTATTAAAATTCATCAGCAGACCTGTTCAGATCAACTGTTATTAATTCGTTCCAACATCGACGTTTTCTGCATCGCTTGACTACATAGACTATAAAAACATAAATAAGGTGCATTTACATCTTTCAAAACATGATTTTCTGTAATTTGCAAGTTATTTACTTCTTTGTTATCACACAGAATTTTATCCACATTTGAAAAAGTCATCGGAAGGACAGCATGTAATTGATCCATATGAACAATGCACTGTAGACATGAACAAGTGACAAAAAAATCAGTTGAACATAACGACAAAGTCAGCCAAAATACATCCAGTCTGATGTATATGTATAGCGATGCTGTAGTCTGCCTTTACAAACATCGCTCACAATACACAAAAGTAAAATAGTGAACATGATCAAAAGAAATGTTCTATTATATTAAAAAATACAAATCCTCAGCTCTATTAATGTATCTGAATAACTTCTGTGTTGAAAATTAATTATACCACAGCCAGAATAATCTTGTTAAGTATGTAATGTTTCGCTGTTCAAGTAATGACATACAATGATGTAGGCGCATTTTATCAAGGATAAATTTATCAAACATTTTTTTGGAGCAAGCGAAAAGCCATTCTCACAATCAAAACGAGAATGAAAGGTAGACGTTTTTACGTGGAATGTACGATCAGACATAAAATTAAACCCTTCTGCATTCCAAAAGGCGTTTCATTTCATGAAAAAAGGTTACGTTGATATACATCACAAAAGAAAGCTATTCATCTCGTATTGGATACATTATTACTCCTTTGAATCCCTCCCTGGGCTGGTATGCATGACAGTGCTTATTTGGATTAATGGGAAATACCTAATGTTCGGGAAGAATAGGGGCAGAAATTGGCATGCTTGAAGCCAAATAGGCTATTCCTAAAACCCTATCTGGGAATAACTTTATGTTGTCTTTTCCAGCCCAAATAAGGATTGGAAACACGGAGCAAAAATGGCGGCCATGACTTTTAATCGACGGAGAAATAGACAAAATCTGCCCAGAAATAGGATTTTCAGAGACAGGACGCACCATTTTGAAAAATTTGATGATGTAGAACTGTATCAATAGTTTCGATTTCGGAGAAATGACATCTTGGAAATCATAGATGAAATTGCAGCCGACATTGAAGTTGCGAATAGACTTGGAGCTCTTCTACCACGGTTACAAGTGATGACAACGCTGAGATTTTATGCGAATGGCAGGTTCCAAGACATCCATGGGAAGCTAATCGGCGTGCATTAGTCAACTGTGTGCCAGGCCATAAAACGGGTGACTGATGCGCTGTATTGGAGAGTGCCAGACTGGTTTGTTCAGCCAACGCAGCAAGAAGCTGAACACACAAAAAGATTTGTTTTTAATGGAACGGATTTCCCAACACCATTGGTGCCATTGATGGCACTCAGATTAGAATTCAGGCACCCCCAGTGGGGACGACTATCCAGAGCGAGAATATGTGATCAGAAAGAATTTCTATTCCATCAATGTGCAGGTAAGAGTAGAAAAAGACACTGAGCTGTGTGTGTGTGTATGTGTGTGTGTGTGTGTGTGGTGGGGTATGTGTGTGTGTGTGTGTGTGTGTGTGTGTGTGTGTGTGTGTGTGTGTGTGTGTGTGTGTGTGTGTGTGTGTGTGTGTGTGTGTGTGTGTGTGTGTGTGTGTGTGTGTGTGTTTGCTTGCTTGCTTTTGTCTTTAAAAGTTATATTAGGAGGTATGCAGAGTTGTAAGGAACAATTACAATGCGTCATTGGGCATTTGTAGAAGAGTGTGCTTTAGTTTGATAGAGTGAAAATCAGATTGAATGAACAAATTTGTTACTGACTGAGGATATACAGATTGGTACTTTAGATAGTGTGCATATAGAATGTGAATGATATTCAGTGTGTGCATATTGTAGGCTGTTGAATTTCTGTGTAGTTTGATGAAAGCAAGAAATATGTCTGTACAAAACCGTATGCCTGTAGTGTAAATGGCGTGTGTGTAATGCACTATGATTAAATGACTGCAAAAAAACATACAGACTGACCTCTATATCACTGTTTTTAATTTATCATTTCCTTGTAGTACAGTGAAGAGGACATGTGTTCAGTTGCACTGTGAAGTCTGTGGGCTTTAAACAGAACTTTTCCTTTTGTCTTTGCAGGTATGTGTATGTCATTCACACACACACACACACACTCACACACACACACACACACACACACACACACACACACACACACACACACACACACACATATTCTGTGCATGCTGTTGAGTTCTGTATGGGAGTTGAGACCTTTAAAGACAGTCCCCAAATTGGCCTGCCAGTAAGTCTCCCTGTCTAGGTGTTTGTCTTCAGATGCAACTTGTTCCATGGGATGGATGGGAAAGAAAGGGCAGAGCCTTACCTTCAGGGTGCTCAGTCTGGGCGAGGTGTCTGGCAACCCCACACATCGCTGGGCCATTTTCTTGTTGCAGTCTAATTTATGGTTGGCCCAACTTCTTTTGAGGTCCCTGGTGGACCCAACATATCATGAGTCTGGGTGGTTCTGACATCTGATGACGTAGATGGTATTTTTTGTCGAACAGGTAAGGTGCTGTCTAAAACCAGGGATTGTAAAATACTTGGCATACTCTCTGAGTCTGTCTTGCAGACTGTCATCTTTGCTGCATAACATTCCCAGCCTGGCGCCAACACCTGTTAAAAGACCCTTGAACACTGAAGGAGGGTGACAGCTGTTCTTTGGAAGGTAACTATGGCAATGTTTAGAAAAGACATCTCTCTTTACGACACCATCAACTATTGAAAGATTCATATCCAGATATTCTACTTGTCTATCAAATGTTATGGTCCACTTAATATTTGGCGGATTCAGTTTATCCAGGTGTTTGGAGAATGATTCACAGTCCTCACTGTTGGGAAGAATAGTGATACCATCATCTCAATACCTGCTCCAATCTAGGCATTTAAGCTCTTTGCGCCATTCAGGTTCAGCCAGAGAGGAAAGCAAAGGGACTGAGCAATCAATCTGGTTATTGTGTAAGCTGCCCATGAAGACATCAACAAAGCCACAAGCAGGGCAGAGTCCCATTGCAGTACCATGGTTTGGCTTGGCGAAGACAGTCTTTCCCTTTCCATATATAATTAGTGTTGATGCTTAACTCAAAATGGAAAGTATTATGTAAGATTTACGAAATTCTTCAGCACACACACACCACACCTCACCCCCTTTTTTCTTCTTAGTTACATGCCATTCTAGGTGGCATGTGTGTATATTGTGTCTAAGTATATTTTAGTTTGGCTTGTTGTGAGGCTGTCATATAATTAACAGATGCATTTTGAACTACTGTCTTCATTTCTTCTTGCATACTGGGAAGAAAAATAGCAAATATGACCAAAAAATGAATAAATATATAGTTCAATAGATTGTGGACAGAGAATTCTTTTCTGAATAAGGAAGGAGGTAGGTTTAAACAGGGTCGGATTATCCTAACTATTGTATTGTGTGCCTTCAGAAAGCACCATGTTCTATCAGTATCAGCATGTGACGACTATAAAGGCATTTTATTGATTCTGTGAAATGTGTCTTGGAACATATGTGCACTTTCAAGTTGCAGAACTTGGCATCAACTGATCAGAAAAAAACGTGGATGTGCACTCTCTTCAAATTCTCTGTACCTTATGCAGTAGCCTTATCACCTCCAACCTCCTCAGATATACATACTAGGTTTGACAGAATCAGATACAAAGATAGCAATAGATGGATAGTTAAATAGATAGATAGATAATGACAGCCAAATGCTTGATATGGAGTTGATGAACATTTATTCTTTAGTATTGTGACAACATGACAATGGAATGTATGGTGTGTGGCATGTGAAACACTGAGAACAGAAAATGAAAACCACCATCATACAAAAGTGAATATCTCTGAATCAGTGACATTGATACAAAGCCTTTAATGCATGAAGGTATACATTACTGGAGGAAACAGAATGAAGAAAGTTAACAATTCATTAACATGATGAAAAAAAAAATCATCATGAATTTGACCAAAAAAGGGATCTTCATGAATTCCACTAAAGAAAATGCACAAAAGGATTGGAGGAAACAGAATGAAGCAAGTCATAAACATGACAAAAGGGGTCATAAAGAAGTCAGCAAAAAATTTTATGCAAATTCAACCATGCAACAGTGCAGCTTTTCATTACCAAAACAACAACATAGAGATTCAACAACAGAGAATGTTAAAAAGAAATAAGAGGAGATATAAACAAGCAATCCTTCAAAAGTCATTTTTTTATTTTCCTTGTGGAACCTTGTGCCTGTGAATAAATGGTTGTGTAGTAATTCTACATTCTTTGAGGTGCAAAAATGTACTCAAAAGAAAATCAAGTTTGATCTGTGTAGTTTGCTTGTTGTTTGAAAATTGTCACTTTTCAGTTGTGCTGGGTTTTTTGTTTGTTTGTTGTTTTGTTTGTTTGGTCATGTTTTACTGTAGATTCACTTATTATCCCCACCCTAAGCACAACACAATCACCTACCTCTGCTTTAAACACACGCACCATCAAAGTTTTTAATTCACTGACATACATGTTCCAAAGTTCTCACATGTTTTTGAAAAAAGCATAAAAACTTGTGAGATTTTAATACTAACATGAGGAATTTTCTGTGCTATCCCTCTGTCTACAGATACATAAACATAGTATACATAACCCTCTTTTCAGCAGAAAGAAGAATTTCACTCTTTACCCGCAGGTGAAAATGTGTCCTATAGATCAACTTCAAACATTGTCTAATAAACAGTTCAATTACATGGCAGCTAAAATAAAATAAAAATGTGGCTGAGAGCAACATTTTCATTTGCATACAGTCATTTTTATAACGAACTGGCGTAATTTTCAGTTGTTGTTGTTTTTTTTCACGTGTGTATGTATATTTTACAGGTGATACTTTTTATACTGATCTCATGTTCGGGAACTGCGTTGCACGATGGACAGGCAGTGTTGCGTGACGCCAGAGAATATTGAGAGAAAGTGAGGTGTTTGAACAGTTCGAAGGCGTCAACAGACACCATTGACAGGCTTCCTTCTGGGAGACGGTGGCTACATGCAAACAGAATGGCTCATGACACCAGTCCCCAACTCACAAGGAGAAAGGCGTTTCAACTTCTGCCACAACAGCGGTAGTATGGACCATTGGTGTTTTAAAGAAAATGGTGGAACTGCTTGAGACAACTTCGTGTAGATCCACCCAAAGCCGGCAAAATAATCAGTCTACGTGATGCTGCACAATCAGGCCACATCACGGGACTTATAACCCACCTGATCATGAAAAGTAGGAAGATGAAGACAATGATAACCCTGTACTAAATGAATGAGCACAGAGTGCTTGTCATGTGCACAGGATGTGTGAACGTGTCGTGTGCACATGTTGTAATGTGTTTTAAGATTGAACGTCAGCGGTACTGGGGTATTGAGAGGAAAAAAGATCATGTGATTGTTCAGCGTCGTTCTGTTGGATAGTGGCCCGGGTGAGTACTGCTTGGGAGCACTGCGCGCGTCATTTAACTTTGCTAGAAAATGTTATAATCACTTGCTCTACGCCAGCCGGGGAAGTCGCATGGTCTGTTTTGTTTACAGCGATTGAAGACCGATGCAAGGATGATGCGTCAAGGAGATTGCCTGTCTCACCGCTGTGCCACGGGTGGGAGTGGTTGAAGGTGGCGGAGGTGCCGGACCTGACCCCAGCCTGGGACGGGAGGCGGACCTTGTCTGCAGTACCTTTCCTCAAGGAGGAGGATTATCACTTGCTCTACGCCATCCCGGGAAGTCGCATGGTCTGCTTGTTGACAGCGATTCCTCAAGGAGGAGGATTCATGTGTATGAAGAATGTCCTTGGCACATTCTCCTGTGTTGATGAAGAATGACTGGCGCATCCCCCCCCCCCCCCCCCCCCTAATGTTATATACTCTAGTATAACCCTCAACTGTTGTGAACATGGTTTGATTGATCTTTTGTTTTGAGGTTACAAGATAATGGAATATAGTATAAATATGGTGATGATGGATGGTAACATAACCCCCATGTTTTATTAATGTTTTAATTGAAGGGGAAACAGTACCAGGTGTTACCTTCTTGATGGATAGGATGTGTGTTTGTGTTTTCTCCCCAGTTGGAGAGGAGGTGTGAATATTGATTTGAGCATTGTATGTATTAAGTATATTTGTTCTCCCGTAGGAGGAGAGAAAGAAAAAAAACTTTTCAGTGTGGTGTATTAATTTGATGCGCCTTGGGTGAAAGGAGTGACCGCGCACGTTTGTGGAATTTGCTTTGGCGGTGGTGCGTGCGTGACATGACTCTGGGAAGAATGAGTGTGATACTAATGCAGCGTAAATATCAGTCACTCAGAAGTACATCACGTGAAAGCAAGTGCTATATTGAAACAAACAAGTCACTCGCTGTACAATTAAGTAATGGGGAGAGAAGGAACAAGTGCAAACTAACAATTTTTTCCATCATTATCGTATTTATTTGCAAAAGTTAGGACTTACAAAAGTTTTGAACACATAAGATCATGAAATCAAGAACCTGTACTTTGAATATGAAGTCTTTCACTTGCTACATGAAAAACATCTTTGTAATTCCTTTGAAGTCACATACATTGTTATCGCTTGCTCATCATAAGACATGGCTGATTTCATCTGTGCTCTTGGCGTCAAATACAAACACACGAAAGTTGATAATTCTGTGGTGTGCTCGCCACCAAGGGTTCGAAAAAGAATCCAACAGCGCCCTCAAAGCAGCCAGCGAAGGGTAGTTAAAGGGAAAAAAAACGAAAGTGTGGAGAGGAAAAAAGTTGCTGTAAAACTAAAAAACATTATGCAAACAGTGTAAAATGTAGGGGGCAATCATTTAGCCTGTGCTTGAAGATCCATTCAGGGATGCAAGGGAGAACAAAAGATATGGAACAGTGTGAGTGGCCAGTTCTGCTGTGCAATAACCCAAGCTTTGTCAGTGGCTAAGTGGCTTGCGTGTCTGTTTTGCAGATTCACCTATCGACAAATACCATACAGAGGGATGTAGGCATTATTAAAGAGAAGCTTACAAACGTTGAGAGCAACAAAATGTTGTACTGTTTAAATGAGAGAAACGGTGCATATATTATGTTAAATTTATCTGAACACTACATCTTCAACATTTTGTTCACACAGACATACCTAATAGCCTTTAATGTTTACATTTTCTTTCCTTTTTCTGCCTGGTCTCCAATATCCAAATGCAGGGCTGACATGCACACCATCAACATTAGATTCATATTTCAAACACTATGACACACGCCATACCCTCTCCCACAACTAACATTATAACATTATGGAAAACTGTGCTGTCAATATTGCAATACGATCCATCTCATCACTAACTATCAACACGAAGGTTTCTTCAAGTGCGAACCAAGAGTTCACATGTTCCATGTTATCTTCTTCATTTTGTTTGTGTCCATTTTTTCTGACAATTGTCTACACATAATTTACTCCGTGCCTTGCTCTCCTCTGCTTCTCTCACATACTTCTTTTTCCATCTCATGTTTCTCTTTTTTTTCTCATCTCTCTCTCTCTCTCTCTCTCTCTCTCTCTCTCTCTCTCTCTCTCTCTCTCTCTCTCCATCTCATGTTTTCTCCTTTTCTCTCATCTCTCTTTCTTTCATCATATCTGACAAGGCGTTGCTCGTTTTCATTTCAGAACTCAAATACTGTTTAAAATGGAGGTCCACTTCCGACTCGTCTTCAACCACTCGGCTGCCACTGTGTCTGCTGCCTGTGTGTCTGCTGCCACTGTGTCTGCTGCCACTGTGTCTGCTGCCTGTCTGTGTGTGTGTCTGCTGCCTGTGTGTCTGCTGCCACTGTGTCTGCTGCCTGTGTGTCTGCTGCCTGTACGTTTCCCCTTCACCAGGAGACGAGCCTTCAGCCTATGGCCATTGTTGATGTTGCACCTAGAAGACAGAGAAGAAATATTCTTGACAATTGCGAAGTCTTTTTTTAATTAGCATCTTATCTATACCAACATGCATACAAAATTTAAAGCATATTGGGCCCAGATAAGAAGACATATTATGGTGACATGGTCTCTCATGAAAGGGCAGCTCAAAAGTGTTTTGGTTGTCAATCTTTTGTAAAGGCAGACATACATGGTAGCTAGCACTCGCATGATGCATAGTGTTTATTGTTTTTCCCTAGATCAGGGGAGGGAGGGGAAAGAAGGGGAGGGGAGGGCCAATACACTTAAAGATACAGTACATTTAATGAGGAATTGGGTGGATGGTACAGAGGTGAAGAGTGACTGTTAATGTGCATTCACATTCACCATCATGACAAAAAAAAGACTCACTGCTTAACTTCAGACTGTAGTTTCCTGCAATTGCTACAGGAATCCAAATTTTAGCAAATCACATATCTGACTTTGATGATGAAATAGAATGTGATGCTTGACTTGAACAATGGCAGGATAAGATCTTAAATTTTGAAACAATTTGCTTTAGCATTTCTACATACAGAAGTGCCAGTCACATGAGGGTGATGCAAAACACACAAGAAAGAAAAAAAATTACCTGAAACAGATGTGTATGCATGTAACAAATTGATCCTCACCCAGTTAGGAAGTGTGTGTGTGTGTGTGTGTGTGTGTGTGTGTGTGTGTGTGTGTGTGTGTGTGTGCCAAATTTTGGGAGAAATAATACACTTACCCAATGTGTGATGGACTTCTTCCATTTGGGAGGATGGACTGACTCCAGATGTGAAAGGCGCATCTGAAACAACAATTCATGCCAACAGTAAGAAACAGGAAGCTCTGTAACAGTCAAAATACTTGAATGTGCATATGTCTGAAAAGAAGATAGGGTACAGCATTGATGATGGAATGGACAGAACTCTGAGCGTGTTGATCTAGCCTTTTTACTGTCTAGTCCTCCAAACAAAGCGGTAGCATAATCGTGGGAGCACTTTCCTATAACACAGTTTCGTACCATGTATAACATCCCCGGCCCTCTTTCTTTCAGCAGAGGATCTAATTTTAATAATATTGACACGATCAAACGCAAAATGAAATAACTTTGTTCTGAACACAAAAACATTGTTACTCAACTAGCACATAACCTGTGCATATAAGAAATAAGGAAAACGAAAAGCAAAACAGTTTCCTTGTTTCGGTACTGTGGTGTGTGTGTGTGTGTGTGTGTGTGTGTGTGTGTGTCACTCTTCCCTGTTTCTCAGGGGCTTTCTCACTTACCTGCCAGATCGCGTGGTGCGGCATGAGAGACGGCTCTGTACCGCGAGTATCTGATTGTCCAGGGGCACTTGGGGAACGCGGAAGCTCTGGCTGCCTGCCGACTTGGATTTATCCGGAACCGGTATCTCCTTTCGTCCGCTGGCCTCTCGCTGTGTCAGTGCGTCTCGTGCCTCGGACGTGCCGGTACTTTCTTCTCCCCTGACGCGCTCTCGCATGTCGATCCTGTTCCGGCGGAAACGTGCTGCCCGTGTACGTTCTGACGTTGTACGACCTGGGAGTGGAGGCCTTGTTCACCACCTGTCCTGGCTCCCATCTCTTGGTCTCCTTGTTCAAGACGCGAATGTCCTGTCCTGGGTAGAGAGTGGGGGCAGGTCACTGGAGGCAGGTTTGTCATAATTGACTTTCATAGTCTGTCACCTCTTGTCCAGTTGTAACTTGTACTGTTGATGGGAGCTTGGAGTCCACAGGGGAGGCTTGGAGGTTGAGCATTGTGAGCTGGAAACCTTTTCCTTCCCTGTCGCATTTCTTGATGGTCTTTTTGACCATTTGCAACTGGCGCTCGATGAATCCGTTCTGGGGGACGAGGTGACGTGCTCGATGCCATATTTGTCCATGAGCGCCTTGAAAGGTTGTCCTTCGTACTGTGACCTGTTGTCGCTAACGATCTGGTCGGGTCGGCCGAACATGGCGATGGCCTTCTCCACTTCTTCTGCGACGGCTTGGCTGGACGTGGTTCTCATCTGGGTCACAATGTTATACTTTGAGAAGTAGTCCGCAATCAGGAGGAAGTTGTGGCCTTCGATCTCATACAGGTCTGTTCCTAGTTTTCTCCAAGGGCTGTTGGGAATGTCATGGAGGAGAAGGGCTCACAGTGGTTTGTGCTCGCGAATTCCTGGCATGTTGTGCATGACCTGACTGCTTGCTCAATGTCTCTGGAGATGTTTGGCCAGTATGCACATTCTTTGGCTTGCGTCTTCTCGAGGCCTTGGTGAGATTGATGGAGTTGCCTCAGCACGTCCTGCCGGAGAGCCTCGGGTATGATGTCTTCCTGCCCTTGAAGATGATTCCATCCTCGATTGCGAGCTTGTCTATGAATGGCCAGTATGGTCTGACGTTTGTTGGAAGTGCTTTGATGTTGTCCAGCCACCCGTGAACTATGGTCTCTATCAGGCTGTTCAGCACGGGGGTCAGTCTTGGTGGCTTCGCTCAGCTGATACTGCTTCTTGGGTGTGAAGCTGATGAAGTTGTACTGATAGAAGCCAATCTCATCCTCACAGAGGTCTAGGCCATCCACACGGAGGTCGAGGTCAATGGATGTCTTGTTCATCTGGGACAGAAGTCTCGACAGTGTGTCTGCGAGGGTCATGGATTTCCCGCTGTGGTACTCCACCTCGTAGTCATACCCCTGGATTTTTGTAGCATGCGCTGGAGACGTGGTGGGGCTTTTGAGGAGAGGCTTCTGCACAATCGTCTCAAGTGGTTTGTGATCCATGGTCACCTTGAACAGCCTCCTGTAGAGGTATGTGTGGAATCGTGAAATTCGAAAGACCACAGCCAGCATCTCACGGTCGATGTTTGGGTAAATGCTCTGTGTGGAGTCAAGTGACCTGGATGCAAAGGCAACTGGGTATCCATCCTGAATGATGGCTGTGCCCAGTCCATTAGTCGAACTGTCGATTTCCAGCACTGTCCGTTTCTTTGAGTCAAAGAACTTGAGGTATGTAGTTGATGATACCAGCTTCTTGAAGTTGTTGAAGCAGCAGATGAGGTCTTCTGACATGATGAATGGGACGTCTTTTTTATACAGCTCTCTAAGCGTTTGCAACTCCTTGCTGAAGTTTGAGATGAACTTCAACAGATATGTCATCATGCCAAGGAATCTCTGTGATATGCGCAGTCCAAAGGGGAGTCGTTTCCAGCAATAACGACTAAAGGGCGTTCGAAAACATGGTCAGCAGTTGGCTGTGCTTGTCGAGGTGGACTGACCAATACCCTGCCTTGGCGTCCATCTTGCTGAATGCTGACAATCCAGCAAACTTGGGGGTGATCTCCCCCAGCGTAGGAGTAGGAATTTGTGTGGGGACATTGCTTCGAGGCTGCATTGAGCTTCTGGGGATCAACACAGAGATGTGGAGAGAGCCGTCTTTTTTTTTAAATGAGTAGGTTAGGCTTGAGCACCAGTCTGAGGGCTCTTTGACCTTATGGATGACTCCCTGCTCAACCATTTTCTCCAGCTCTGCTTTTAGCTGTTCTTCAAGGTGCACAGAGCATTTCTTGGGGGATCGATGGAGGGTTCAGTTCCTGGTTTGATGTATAGCTGGTCTAGATCCTGGAAGTCACCAGGGTGTGAAACTGGCCTGGGTAAGCCTGCTTTAGGCTTTCAACTGATCAAACGTCTGTTGTGCTGATTTCGCCGCAGTTGATAGGCACCAACTTCAACTTCTCACAGGTAGGTTATTCTTGAATAAGTTGTTAAGTTCTTCATGCATACTAGCCCTGGTCTAAATTATTTAATCGCGGAGTTGAAAAAAAAACGTGAAATTCAGTATGAATATCAGAATGAAAGATTGCTGCAAAACGTCACACATTAATTAAACATTCGAAGCAAAATCCTGGGGGTCGAGGGCGTCTGGTATAAAGCTTTTAACACGAAACGGGACAGAGTGTGCAGTTGCTGTTGTGGTGGTAAGTTTTAGACTTGATCCGATATTAAGATTTTGTGTACACCTATTTGATATTCCGTGTTTTCCTCCCAGTTATATTTGGGGATATCAATACAAGCATTTCACCACTAAACAGTACACTACATTGGCATGAAACCACAGCAAAGCAAACAAGATTGTAAATAAAGAAATAAATGAAAAAAATACACAAGTAAATAATTAAAAAAATATATAAATAATGAACTAATAGATGAATAAATAACCAAAGAAATAGAAACCAAAAATGTACGAAAAAAATAATAAGAGTAACTCAGTAAATCAAGTGAACAGATTTAGTATAATTATCGTGTTTGTGGTAGTGGTGACTGTCTGTCTTCTGGTTTTGAGGAAGTCTGGCTGTAGACAGACAAACTTTAACTAACCATAAGGGATGGATGTGAAAGCAGTGTGGCTTTGCGTGAGTCTGGCATTTAAATGGACAACTTTCACAGGCCATTGCCTCAACATCTAATCAGGCAAATCAAGCACTGAGTCAGATAATCCCCAGATAGCCTCCATCCTCATTATGATCTGGAAGGGTCCGGCCTAGATTTGTAATAGGTGAAATCTGACTTTCTGATGCATTATCCACAGTAAACCATCTTTTAACCCTGATACACGCACGCAAGCATTTGCAGACACACACACACACACACACACACACACACACACACACACACACACACACACACACACACACTCTCTCTCACTCACTCAATCACTCACACACACACAACACACACACACACACACACACACACACACACACACACACACACACACACACACACACCAAGGGCTTCACACTCGCATCCGTGGGCTCTCTAATAAACACGCCTGCATTACCCCACTGATGAACACACATAAGCGCACACACGTCTACAGTATATGCTGGGGGCCCTGAGAGATTCAAAGTCTTATCTCGGTTGACATGTGTTTGATCATTTGTGTCTGTTACTGGAAAGGGCCCAGTATGAGTTTGCCCCAAATTCTAGGAGTCTTTGTAGTGTTGGCCTTGAGATCATTCCAATGTTTGGTTGGTGATGTTTCTTGCTCTTCCCGTAAGTTTGAATGTGCGGCACTTCCTCTCTTAATGTTTAGAGAGATGATAGATCTGAAAGGCAGTCTTTGATCTTGTTTGGTTAAGTTATTCTTCAGATTTCTTATCACATCAAATCGGCCAAGCTGTAATTGAGTTTTTATTGTTTCCTTTCCCTTTCCAGTGTGTTTACTCTCTCGTTTCCTTTCATTTCGGCATGTCCAGGAGAGTACCAACAAGCAAATGCTTATGATGTGCTCAGTGTTGAAAAATTTAACAACAAAAAAACACATCGGCGGATTGCATAAACAACATTGACACTTAAGACAGAAAGAAAAATTGTGAATATCAAAAATGGGAAAATTTGTAGAAATCTTAATTTAAATTAAAAGACAGGAAAGAAGATAGAACAGATCAGTAGAGTGCGCCGAACTTACAAAAAAAGAAGAGAGAGAGAGAGAGAGAGAGAGAGAGAGAGAGAGAGAGAGAGAGAGAGAGATGCGTCCATCTCCCCAAACACTAAAGAGCCCAGCCCTGTGTCGCGGTGGGTCTAATGCAAAGTCATCAACTGAGGGAGTACTAAACCGCCTTATACAGCCGTCCGAGAGCCTACTTGGCAGCAACCTCAACGAACTTGAAGTTGTTAAACTGTGCGCACCATTGTCTTCCTGGATAGTTCGGCCATTTTGCTTCACTGTGTATCCCCAGCCTGACTTATCTTTAGTGACAGAACCGTCAGTGCTTATAACAATATCATGCTTTGTGCCAAGGTCCTCCACCTGCATCTGAATTTCTGCGTTGGTTTTGCCCTTCTGGCCTTTCTCAACAGTGTCTTCCAAGTTCTGGAGCGATGGCAATATGGTAGAGGTGTTTGAATTGTACTGGATACTTTCCCCATTCCTTTGTTTCCTTGGGTTCTGATACCTGATTCACGCGAGCTGTTTACTGTCTTCTGCGTGTCACATTCATAATTTCCAAGTCATAGCCCAGTGCCTTTTGTTTCCTTAACTACCACATGAAGTGGGTTTGGGGGATTTTCAAGCGCTGTGAAATTTGGCCTCATTTGTTCTAGCTTGTGTCTTGCCTGCATTAAAGGAAGGTCGAGCAGGTATCGCATAGATTCAACTGATGTATCCTTTTTTCTGTCCCATGTTCTGTGCCACCTCAGAGGCATTGCACCCACGCCGCTCATTCTGACACCCCATCCACAGCCACAGCCCAGTCAGTTCCATCGCAGCCCCGGCACCGGCAATCCACAGAGAGCAGTCAATGTCAAGTCGTCAGGTGGCAACCCACTGGAGGAGATACTGTACTGCTGCCGAGTCACTTTGGTGGTGTTTAGTGGTGCCTTTTCTGATCCAACATACGCAGGACACCACCTACTATGCCCCCTACAGAGATAATAATCGATTAGTCGCGGAGCCGGCGTGAGTGAGCGTGAGTCAGCTCTTCCTGTGGAGACTCGCCGATACCGGTGACCCTGACGGAACTAAACCAAGGCCACAGACGTGGAGAGGACATCGAAACCGAGGTCACCATGAGAACAGAGTATGTAGGGCTACAGAATTTGGGATTTTCTTTAATGCTGATCGATGAGAATAAGGAGACTCAGCGCTCTCGCGCGCGCGCGCGCGTGCAAACACACACACACACACACACACACACACACACACACACACACACACACACACACACACACACACACGTACACGTGCACGCACGCACGCACAATTATCACCACCTTCAGCACCAGTACCGGAAGTGCACGATTATGTGAGAACAGAGTGATCAAGGACATTTGGAAAAAAAAGAAGAAATATTTGACCAAGTTAAATCAACACCTAGCTCAGACTAGCATAGACGATGAAATTACAGCATCTGAACTGGATGACACACTAAGAATAGTGCACCAGGTCCAGACAAAGTGCGGCATGCAGGTATCAAATACCTCTCAGATGAGGGCAGCGCCCAACTCTTCAGTCTCTACCAGGAAAATGTGTGTGTGTCGGTAGGTGTGCGTGCGTGAGTCTCTCTCTCTCTCTCTCTCTCTCTCTCTCTCTCTCTCTCTCTCTCTCTCTCTCTCTCTCTCTCTCTCTCTAAACCTCTGTTCTTTTCTGGCGCAGACGTTGGAGAGAACTGTTACTTGACAGTTACATCTCGTGTTTTTTCCGAACTTCAGCCCAAAAAGTGTGTCAAAAACATGGAGGTCATCTGATCAGGTTGGAGACTGCCCAGGAGGTGAAGGCTTTCATGAAACTAATGTCCAGTTACCCAGGCCATGAAAGATTTTGGATCGGTATGACAACAACTGAATATACTAGAGGAGAGATGCATGTAGACCCAATGTAAAATTACATTTTGTTTACCTTAATGTTGACCCCCGTTAATCTTGGAGTGTTTAAAAAAGTTTAAATGATACCTTAAAGCAATATATGTGTGTGTGTGTGTGTGTGTGTGTGTGTGTGTGTGTGTGTGTGTGTGTGTGTTGTTGTTGTTGTTGTTGTTGTTGTTGTTGTTGTTGTTGTTTTTGCTGACGGTGCGTGGATAGTCTGCACACATTCTGAGGAATGTTTTGTTTGATGACAGTACTACATGGGATGCCCACTCTGAGCGAGCGAATTGTTCAACAATGTCTTCTGCTACAAGTTTAATTTAATGATGACTCATTGTTTTTTCCCCTGACAACAAAAGTAACTTGTCTTGCTTTTTGAAATTCTGGTGAATCCTTACGAACATGCAGAGAACTTGTGTGTATTTTAATTTTTCAAATTCTCTCGCAAAATTTTAATGTTCCAAGCACTTTCTCAAACAGTTTTGGGACACCGCTTGCTGATGTCTTCTTTTGTAAATGCCTACTGCTCTTTTGATCCCTTTGATTCCTGAACGTATGGGCTGTCACAAAGGGTTGATATCTTGTCCATTCCCCTATGGAGAGACATGACGTGGGGAGGTTTATGGTCGTATTGTGGCTGATATCAGAATGATACTAGGATGATGAAGCACAGTATTCGTTCAGTTTTTCGCCGATCACCTCAGTACCTGTAGACCTATCTCCATGAAAAAGCTGTTCCACCCATGCATGTTAGGTTGTTCACTTTAGTCTCTTCATTTGTAGCATTTGCATCTCTCTCTCCAGTGTAGGCCCCAAGACAGCATCTCAGTCTTCCCGAGGATTTGGGATATCCTCTGTAAACTGATGCCACAATTCTTTCAGATTCAGCATGTCAGAGGTAATGAATGGACACCTCCTCCCCCCCTCCTTCCAAACTTATAATCAATCAGTATGCACGAATTCGCTCTGTACGTCTGCATACCGTACTTTCTCTAAATCTTCGATTCACAATTTGTGAACCATTGACATAATCTTGGGACTGGGTTCGCTACGTCATCCAACAAACCTCGCAGTCACTGAGGTACTGCTCTATTTTTAAAAGCAAAAACTTGAATTCGTGAATATAGCAAAGACGACGAGCTCAGCACGCTTTAGTTCTTGTCTCCTTAATGTTCAATGCGCCGACAGGTTTCATTTATTGAATTTTGTCCCTACTCATTTTGTATAATGGTCCGCATCTGTATTAATTGTGGTTGACAATGTACCTTTCACGTTGATTCAATCTTGCGATAATTGATGCAGGATCAAGTTAATTCTACTCAAATGAAAGAGGACAACATGAAGTGTGTGTGTGTGTGTGTGTGTGTGTGTGTGTGTGTGTGTGTGTGTGTGTGTGCGCGCGCTTGTGCGCGTGTGTGCGTGTGTGTGTGTGTGTGTGTGTGTGTGTGTGTGTGTGTGTGTGTGTGTGTGTGGTGTGTGTGTGTGTAGATACAGAGAGAGAGAGAGAGAGAGAGAGAGAGAGAGAGAGAGTGTGTGTGTGTGTGTGTGTGTGTGTGTGTGTGTGTGTGTGTGTGTGAGATGATTCTGCACTTTGCGTTTATGTTTCTCATTTTACATCTCAGCGTCAGAGCAAATCTTGCAGGTACGCAAACACTTTACGCTCTGACAGTGGTACTGTTGTTTTTTCTTCCTACATGGGATGTCCATGAATCAAGCGAATTTCTATGCACATTGTGTTTATTGGTTCGTTCGTTTGGTCCAAGTCGCTAGGGAAAAGCTGTGGTACCTACAAAACTGGCTTTGTATGTGAACTTTGTTCTATGTCCAAACATCAAACTTCACTACACCTGTAACGCTTCCTTCCCCAGATAGCTTGTCCACATTAAATCTTCATTTAGAAATATGTCCCATGCAGCACCTAACTCATGAATTACTGGCCTGTGATTTGAAAAGTCAGTGCAGAGAACTGGAGAATACCAACACAAAGTACAGGGCGACTTGCAGTATGTCCAAAGGACTGTTACAGCCGTACTTTTATTGTGACCTATCTGGAGACTTCGTGCCTTACAATCTGGTGTGTGATTTTCGACAGGATTGTTTCGATGGACGTGACGAAGACTTCTGCGAGCATTCTGCCTGCAAGGGAGACATGATAGCCTGTGGACAGAGACAGGTTCGTGCTCTAGTGTGTATGAGATTCTGAGCCCTCTTCTTTCAGTGTGTTCCGACAGATACCACTATGTCTCTGCGCCAAAAGGCATACCTTACTTAATATGACTCGTCACACTTAATCTTGCTTTTATTGTCTTACGCGCACATCTCTTGTCATTGGTCACATGCCGTTCACTGTAACCCACACATGTGACCCAGTCATAGTCCTTTTCCATTCCCAGCTGGAGCAGTCCTTCTTTAGATTCTTGTTTATTCGATTTTAGTCTTAACTAACTTCTTCGTCCTTCTCCTTGACCTATCATTGTAATCTTGGGAAGATCTTACCAAAAGAAATATCATTCTAGGTTATGATTTGCATGCCAGGCTCTTCATGAAGGTTTGCATAGACATCACATAATCGTAATCAGTTAAAGACTAGTGCATGGGAGCACAACACAGAACAATACAGACACGCATCGTAACTTTTCTGAACTTGAAGGCGTTGAACAGATACAATATGAATGCTTACTCAGTTTCATCACCTCAGTGGGTACACTTCACTATTTGTTGTTTAAAATATCTAGGTTGTCTGGAATATCTAGGCCATGCAGAGCAGATGATTGCAGCGGCAACAGACTAAGCGGACTGCCAAAGTCCAGATGACAGGACTACATAGACAATTCGATCCCACTGAGATTGCCGGTTTGCCGCATAAATTACTTTCTTGGAAGATGTGCTCTTCTTGTCCAGAGCACTTCTGAGGCTGATAAAGGTGTGAGGAAGTGAAGGACGGAATAAGGGAGGAAGATGAAAAAGTCCTGCCATGAAGGGAAGAGAACTCAGAACTCCGCAAACCTTTTTGTATTCGATTAAAGATTGGCATTTCAGGAGAGAGAGAGAGAGAGAGAGAGAGAGAGAGAGAGAGAGAGAGAGAGAGAGAGTTTACCAGATCACTAAACATGGAACAAACACAACATAAAAGCAACGCGTGTTGACAAGAAAGTTATTAATTGAGGAATTTGAGGCTGGAAATTTCTGCACAGATGATGTTCCGATGACATATCACACCATGATGGTCAGTGGACAGAGTGTTGACAAGAACAGTCGAATTAAGGAGACCGTCATCTGTGTAACACATCCACAAGAGGTGACCACGATTGTACCATAAGCTCAGTCACTGACTGATTGTGATTAGACATGGTAATATATATCGAGTACTTTGGAAAGTGCACACCTTTGCTGGTGATTCAAAATGAAAATAAGCTATCAACAATCAGTAGAGAGCGCGCCATATTCTAAACGGGCAAGGAACGATTTAATGAAATTGCTTTAGAAAGTTTATTTCTTCTTGTTTTGGTGGAGGACGGTACAGCAAGACGCACTTCCAAAGGAAGGTGGCAGTGACAGTGTCAACTGGGACGATTGAAAAAGAACCATAGCCGAATGGGAAAGTGATAATGAGGGTGGTATGTGGGTAGAGTTTCACACAAGAAAGGCAAGACGTCCCACACCCCATCCCCACTCCCTCGCCACACAATGTACCAGTAACAAAAAGGGAAGGAAAGAAAGTAGGGGAGGCCGGCATACAGAGAAGGCTCTTCCTTGAATGGATATGAGAAGGATAGATTGATAGAACGATAGATGGGTAGATAGCTCGAGTGATAGACAGACAGGTAGACAGAGAGACAGACAAACAGACAGACAGATAAATAGACAAAGAGATTTATGGAGAGAGAGAGAGAGATGGGGAGTTGGGTTGGAGTGATAGGGAGGGAGTGGGTGATGGAGGGAGGGGAGGTGTAGGCAGTTAGCGGGGGAGGATGACAGTAAGAGGTAAGAGGGAGGGATAAAATTGAGGGTGAGGGAACTTGATTGAGAGAGGGTGGGAGAGTCTGGGGTTAGGTAGGTGATAGAGGGTTGGGAAGCTAATAGATGAACAGGGAGGTTCGCTATGAGGTGAAGACGATATATTGGTGATAGAGTGGGAGGGGTGAGCTTTTTTTTTTGGGGGGGGTGGGGGGTGGGTGGGGGTGGGGGTGGAGGGATGGGGGGGATCTATAAAGAGGCGAAGAGAAAGATGATGTAGGCTTATATGATAAATTAAACTCGATTCTTATAACTTCAGTATCGTAGTATGTTTCATAATTCCACCTTTTGGTTACCCAAACCCTATTATGTTTGAAATCCAGTGATTGCCATGCGTTATGTTTAAGCCCCTCCCTTCTAAATTCAAAGAAAGCGAAAGATTTCTTCTTTACAACATAGAGCCTAATCTCGATGTAGGTCTCTTTGATAGACGGGAAACGTGCCGGGAAAAAAAAGCAGTGGTTGTACCAGTAGTAGTAGTAGTAAAATAATAATAATTATGAATTAGTAGTAGTAGTAATAAAGATAATAATTCATCATTGCTGTTATCATTATTATTAACGGTGTTGTTGCTGTTGCTGTTGTTATACTTGTTCTTATAATCATTATCAACATCTACACTTTCATCATTCGTACCATATGCAAAACGTTATTCCACATGTATTTCCTAAATTTCTATGCATCTGATATTTCTTAATTCTATCTTACTACATTGCCCATTGTCAGTATCATTATTACCATTATCATTGTGTTATGATGTGATTGTGATGTCTATTGTAACTGTGAGTATATTTCTTGGATTCTAAGTTACTATCTTTTCACATTTTCTATATCCTTCATTTTTTTTTTCTTCTTTCTCCCATCTTTCTTTCTTCTTCTTCTTCTTCTTCTTCTTCTTCTTCTCCTCCTCCTCCTCCTCCTCCTCTCCTCCTCCTCCTCTTCTTCTTCTTCTTCTTCTTCTTTTCTTTTCTTTACTTTGTATGATGGGATGATGATGAGGAGGAGGAGGAGGGAGGAGGAGGAGGAGGAGGATAATTGTTATTATTATTGTTGTTGCTGCTGCTGCTTCTTCTTCTATACACATATCATTGTAACTGTCCTCTTATTCCTGTCTTGCCTCAGTTGTTATTATCACTACATTTATCATTATCATTACCATTATTGTGAGTATTATCTTCATACGATTGTACTACCATGCTGGTGATGATGATGACGATGATGATTATTACAGAATTATCACTTTATCCAGTATTGTCTCCCCTTCAACCTCAGTTCCACTCCATAGTTCTCATTCAACCCGAGATCAAATTTTGCTCCCAGCTCAAAGAGTAAGTGACTGTCTGTTCACTCTTCCTTTCCATCGTCTTCAGTTACTTGTCTTGCCTGAAGAAGACTCAGTTAACGAAACCTCGTTGTGTTTGTTTTGTAATTTGTTCGTTCCTTTTCTCCTGTTTTGTCTTTTACTCTTGTTTACAAATTAAATCGTAATTTCTGAGTGGATACCTAATTTTGATTTTTAAAAGTTTTAACATCGAATATGAAAGCAGGCTTTACCATTGTCCATCAGTTTTCTATACAATAATTACACGGTTACACTTGATACCTAGGATCTGTTTCTGCTGTTGTTGTTGTTGTTGTGTTGTTGTGTTGTTGTTGTTGTTGTGTCTGTTCTAGTGTTGGTTAGAGTTTCTGAATTCACATAAAGACATATTCTTGTCCCTTTTCAGTGTGTAGTTGAGGGTAAACGATGTGACGGGTTCAAGGACTGCCTGACAAACTACGATGAGAGAAACTGTGACCTCCCCATTACCTTTTACGAAATAAGCCCCCCAGCTGTGGTCAATTTTGACAGACCTGGAGGGTTCACCATCACCCGTCTACCCGAAAACATGACACAGTGTCCCGGGGCACTCATTTTCAGTGCCACAATGATGGTTATTGTCTTCCCGTGTACGTCAGGTGTAATGACATGATTGACTGTCCGAGTCATGAAGACGAAGTTGACTGTGAGAATTACAATACCTGCCCTGGGTTTTATCGTTGTCGTGACAAGCACAAAACAATTTGTTTGCATGTGGATCACCTGTGCGATGGAATACCACACTGTCCACTGCATGACGATGAACTGGTGTGTGACTTCATTTGTCCTGAATCATGTGTCTGTCATGGTTTGGCCTTCTCCTGCAACCGCACTTTTGCCAGCAGCTCTGTCCCACAGCTGCGCTACCTTGAAGCCTCTGGGAGTGGAATGCATATGAGTGACTTTGTTCATAACATCATGCTGATCCACCTGGGTGTGCAGTCATGCGCACTGACAAGTTTAACAAAAGTCTTTTTACCCAATCTTCACAGTTTGGATCTCAGTGATAATCTGCTTTATTCTGTCAATTTCAGCTGCTTCTCAGGAATGAGTCAGTTGCGGATATTGAATCTGGCAGGTAACCCCATATCTAACAGAATTCTTTATGTTCAAAACCACAGTCCACATCCATCACTCTTAGTCTTTAATATATCCCGTGTCCAAGCAAATTCTCTGAACTTGAGCACATTGTCAGCTCTTATGCCGTACTTACAAATGTTAGACTTATCATGGAATGAAATGAAGCTACTGCAGGGAACACATCTTTTTCATAACATTCGCTCTCTGAATCTACAGGGTTGCCCTATCACTGATTTTCACTCCAGACTGTCTGAAACACATGACAAAGCTGATGCATGTTGTAGCAGATAACTTCAAATTATGTTGTCCTGTTGTTTTACCAGAAAATTTTCGAGGCGAATGCTTGGCTCCATCTGATGAAATATCATCATGTGATAACTTGTTCAAATCAGTTGCTTATCGTTGTGCTTTTGCGGTATTTTCTTTGCTTGCTGTTTCAGGAAACTTATGTGGTTTGGTCTATCGCATCTACTTTTGGTCAAAAACCTCCAAGACTGTTTTGGTATTCATTTTTCACCTATGTGCTTCTGACTTTTTAATGGGAGTGTACTTAGTTTTCATCAGCGTGGCAGACTGGATTTTATGCTGGTAGTTACATTTGGAAACAGGCTATATGGAAAACTAGTTCAGTTGTTACATTGCTGGGTTCTTATTCTTGTTGTCATCTGAAGTCTCAGCATTCCTGATTGTTTCATTACTTTGGACAGTTTCTGTGCACTGTATTTTCCATTCAGTAAGAGATGGTTTGAGGCCACATCAGCTCACAGAGCCTGTCTTCTCCTGTGGGCACTGGGTCTTACAATGGCCTCAGTGCCTCTGCTGCCAGTAACTTCACATTGGGAGTTTTTTCCACCAGACAGCTATTTGTATTCCACTGCCCATCACCAGAGCTGACTTCCCTGGTCACATCTACTCTTCAGTATCATGATCGTCTTCAACCTTATTCTCTTTCTCACAATTGGTGTGGGTCAGTTTCTCATTTTTTGGTCACAGATACGTAACACATCTTCACAGACAACAAATTCCCAAGTTGCCGGTATAAAGAATTTGCAGTGCAAAGAAGCAATTATCGCCAGGCGTTGCCTCTCTGTTGCTGTGTCTGATTTCTCTGCTGGTTTTCTGTCGGTTTATGTGGGGTTCCTGGCTGCCAGTGATGTCGTCATTCCAGTGGAGGTCAACGTTGGAATAGCTATATTTGTGTTGCCACTGAACTCAGCACTCAATCCGTTCTTTACGCTTGGAATATTAAACTGGAGAAGAAACAGCGGAGAGCACAAGAGCTCCGTTTACAGAAACTGTTACGTATTCGGCAAAAAAAACAAAAATGACAACAAACTGATTTTTTTTAACTAAAAGCTGTTATCTGGAGAGTATATTTCAGTATGTGGCTCGTGAAATGTCTCGGATACGATAATGTCATTATTACGCTTTTTAATAAAAAAAAAAAAAAATACTGTCTTTTTACACTCGCATGTTTTCACGGAAATGTAAATTGTACAGCAACACGTCCATGAAACACCCACATGCTTTACAATGAAAATTTTAACACATCTCCATGTTCCATGAAACACCATATGCTTTACAATCTATTCAATTTTAACACATCTCCGTGTTCCATGAAACACCACAGCTTTACAATCTATTCATTTAACACCTTTCCGTGTGCACTCACTACAAAATTAAGTTTACTGAAAACCGTGTTTCATGTGGAAACGGAAAAAAAAAAAAAAACTAACAACAAAAAGGCGTTTGAAAAGGTTCGTAGAAGTGTATGCAAACTGAATTTGAAAAGGGGAGGCAAAAAAATGCGTGACGTCAAACTACTGCAGCAATGTTCCTACTGCATTGGGTGAATCAGCTGTGTTATGTTACAGAATTTGATAAAATGGGTTTTGTATTCCAGCTGCACAGTATTTCCAAAGATTTTGTCTGTCTGAAAGCAAACTGTACTATGGAAAAAGTTTTAAAACAGAAGTTATACAACTCAATTCAGTTTGGAGTGAAGCCTTGCGTACATGGACTAGCATTAACAAGGAAACAACTTTAGAAGAACCATTGAAGGTGGTTTATGGAACAACAGAGAAATTGCGTATAAATGCAATGTTTTATTTTTCAAACATTGGTTACCCTTGGAAAATGTGCATGTTTGGTGATATGATTCAAAGTGATAACAAATACTGTCTGTTCGATAGGTAAAATACAAGACAGGAAACTTCCCTTAACTGTTGCTAGAAATACAATGTGTTTAAGTTAGCATTGCGTCAGTTTTGGGCGTACAAAAACTCCTCCCCAGTAACATCCTTACAGAAAATGAAAATAAACTGCTATGTGACAATAAAACAATACAAACCGTTAAAAAACTGTAGATTACATTTGGTTCACAAATCTTTTTTCTGAACCGTGCTGTGTGAATTTTTGGAGCAATAAATTCCATGTCACACTGACACAGTGGCGGTGGAATATTGTTTGCACTGCATCTAAAGAGTCAAGGCTAAGATAACTTGTCTAGAAAATTCTTCATAATACATATCATACTAGCATTCCTTTTAATAAGAATGGAATTACGCAGACAACAAAGGTACGTTTTGTTTAGCTAGGGTCCGTCACGTGGAGCATTTTTTCGTAATATGTCAAAGGGTAAAGGATTTGTGAAAGGTTGTGGAGGGCAAAATAAATGTAGATCCCAATGTGATAATAAAATTTGACGTCTCAGATATTTTGCTGGGTTTCCAAAGGAAAGGTGGGGCTGACCAATCGGCCACATAAAGTATGTAAGCAATTTGAGTATTGTTGACAAAATGTGCATGAGTACACTCAGTACGGAACCCCAATAAATCTCTTTTATCCGTTTGAGAAAGAAACAAATAAGAGCCAGACGGGGTGGTAAATATGGAGAAATATGAACTGTTTTCATCACTAATTAACAGTTGAGTGTTGTTGTGTCCATACGTCCTTTCAAAAAAAAAAATTCAAACATCTGGCTTGTGTGTACTCGGTGAACGTTTATTCCTACTTTACTACATAGTGTTGACCTTTCTGTTCTTTTTTTCTTTTTTCTTTAGATAAGCATGATGTGCTTTTTTTTACATCCAGTCCTCGCCCTGAGTAGGGTCAACAATGCAAAATAAGATAAGGCACAAAAGAAAGCATGCAAAAAGTGACTAGACGAAGGAGTGAAAGGAGTGCAGGGAAGGGCGATAGAGAGAGCGAAAGGGAGAGAGGGGACAAAGAGGCGTGGGTGGGTGCGGGAAAAGAGCATTAGAACAATCTGACAATCAAAACATTTCAAGGAGATGCAAGACAGTCGATTTTGAAACACCAGGGGAAAATAATAATAGTAGTAGTAGTAGTAGTAGTAGAGAGAGAGAGAGATTAGAGAGAGAGTAGAGAGAGAGAGAGAGAGAACATATAGAAATGTGCTTTTGTTATTGTAAAGTACCATGCGATTTGCGAAGGCGGCTAAAACAATGTCTTCCCTGTAATCAAATGTATGATGTAGATATTTTCAAACAGGCAGGCATACATTCCGACAGTAGTAGTAGTAGTAGTAGTCTAGTATAGTAGTAGCAGCAGCAGCAGCGGCTGCAGCAGCAGCAGCAGCAGCAGCAGCAGCAGCAGGAGCAGCAACAGCTGTAGTGATCGTATTGCTAGTTGTTTGTTGTCGTTGTTGTTGTTACAGTTGATATAACCACTGTCGTTGTTATCATAATTGTTTAGGATTTATCATTACTGAAAGATGAAACCCTTTGGGATTGAATGCAAGTGCGTACCTGCACCCTGTGTGAACACAGGGTAGGTTTCAGAGGGTGGGTGCAGGATTGATTCCAACCGGTTTATGCAGCAGTTGAGGACAGTACGTCTCCGGGTCACACCCGCACCTTTGGGTGTCTCTTTTTCTTGTCTGCCCTTTCGGTCGACTCTGAGAAAAGACCAAGTGACGGTGAGGAAAAGCCCATTTACCGCAGGAAAGTTCTGTCGACAAAGGGGAAAAACCTGTAAACCCGGGATTTATTCAGAGGGCACGTAAGACCTCATGGCAAAAGCTTGGCTGTGTCTGGAGTTGTCCTGTCTCCACCTGTCAGCACCCAGCAACGAGTGAGGCTGTGTGATGCATGCAGCAGGTGGCGCCTTGCCCAGTTGGCTCTGCTGTCATGAAACATGAGGATTTGTGCACCCATGGGAACGCTCCCGTGGAGGTTCTTTTGTGTCACGTCCAGTGGCTATTACATAACGCATCTGCTAGGGAGCAATTGTGTCCCTTGGCAGTCTTAATGGAATGCTCTGTCCGTGCCTGCACCCTGTGTGTGAACACAGCGCAGATTTGCAAAGACGGTGCAGGATTGCTTCCCGCTGGTTTGTTCGGCAGTTGAGGACAGTTCTTCTCTGGGTCCCTCCCGCACCTTCAGGTGCATCTTTACTTCTCAATTGTACAATAGAAATATTCTCAAAACAGGCATACATTCCGTCAGTAGTAGTAGTAGTAGTAGTAGTAGTAGTAGTAGCTAGTAAGTAGTGGGAGGAGGAGGAGGAGGAATAGTAGTAGTAGACCGTTGTAATAGTAGCAGCAACAGCAGCAGTAGTAGTAGTAATAGTATCGTTGTTGTTGTTGTCATCGTCGTCGTTGTTGTTATATGTTATTGTATTACTGTACTATTGCTGTTGTTGTTGTGTCATTATCATAGCTGGGGGAGGGGGGGATCGTTGCTGAAAGATGAAACCCTTTAGAAGCTGAGTTCAGAGCCTAGCGACCACTGACTGAGAGATTTACCGCCCGTGAGGTGAAAGGATATTAATGAAACATTTACTCACACCACCACGGAATAAGAGGATAAACAGAACAGTAAAATATTTGATTTTACTTAACCGGACAATGGGGTGAATTGTGATTTTATTTTATTTATTTTTTGCTGCCCCTACTTTCGGTACCATCTCAGTGGCAGTGCACCCACGCCGTTCTGCATTCCGACACCCAGTGCATGACCACACCGCCGGTCAGGTCCCGCTGCAGCCCCGGCACCGGCAATCCACAGGGAGCAGTTAATGTCAAATCAAGAGGCAACCCACCGGAGGAGACACTGCACTGCTGCCGAGTCACTTCGGTGGTATTCAGTGGCGCCTGTTCTGATCCAACATATGCCGGACACCACCTACTAAGCCCCCTACTGACGACAGTAATTGCTTAGTCGCGCAGCCGGCGAGAGAGCTTTCCCTCCTGAGGGCGTCACCGCATCCGTCCAACGACAGCCCCCTTGGACTCCCATACCGGTGACCCCACACAAACCAAACCAAGGCCACAGACATGGAGAGGACATCGAAACTGAGGTCGCCATGAGAGCAGGGCATGAAGAGCCACAGAATTTGAGACTTTTTTTATGCTGATCGATGAGAATGAGAATGATAAAGATTATGCTGCGGATTTCCATTTCGGTCTGAGACTGCATGACAGGGCTGTACTCTATGCTTCCTTTCATGATATATCCGGTGTCAACCAGGCCCGAGAGATACAGCACCTGCAGTGTTGGTCAGGAAATTTGAGCAACACTCTCAGAGACGCATCCATTAAGTGGATGAAACTCGACTGTGTGGTCCCAGTCTTCCCAACTGAGCCCGTAGGCAAACCCAGCTCTGGGAGAAGCCGGTCGGCGGCAGAAAAAACCCACATGACTCTGATGGGAATCGAACCCGCGACCTCCCAGCTGGGTGTCCGTGACGCTAACCACTTCGCCACGGTGGCTGAAATGGGATGATGTTGATAGGATAATCAAACATTTATCTTTACTAACACCAAAATGGAACACTGTTAACAGGATAATAAAATACAAACTTCTGTCTCCAGTTGCATGTGGAAGATTACTGACCACAAAATATTTAGTGTCACCTCCAGGGAGTGGGGAAGGGGTGTGACGGGATAATAAAAGTATTTACGGGATCTGTCTGGTTATCTTGAGCTAAAAGTATGTTCATTAACCAACAAACCAGCAAAACCAAACACCAGCCATGCTCGTCATGTCAACCTACACACCACTCGAGCTGTATTCAATTCTGAAAGATCTACCTTTTTTTACCGACCGCCTCAATCGTGCTTATTCTGCACGTGGCAATGGTCACACGAACATCTCAACAGACAACCATGTACCACTACGTCTAACCAGTAGAGCACTGCTAAATTCTAGTCCCGTGAACTCCCTGTTCTTTAATTTTCTAAAGATGTTTAATTACTCATTTATTTCCTGTTATGTGTTTCTGTACTAGTTCGTTAACTCCATGACTTTGTTGGTTATAAACATCTGCTTTGTACTGTAGCCTCATAGATAGGCTGACAAGACGTAGCTGTCCTTTGTGGATTAGTTTGAAATATTGCCCCCAAAACAAATAGAAAACGAAAGCGGACTTTCTAGGGAAATATCCCAAACGTTTCCTTCTCAGCCACAAACCACGTTTTGTCCAGAGGAGGACAGGGAACAAAATTACACTGTACAACTGAAAGGAAAACAGCAGACCAGGACGGGAAAAGGAGATGGTAAAAGGGAATGGCAGAACAAATGAGGAAGAGAAAAACACCCGTGGACCACGTCGACCTGAAATCAATAGTAAGCTCTTATTAGCGCTGCACTTGACGGGGTCACGTTGGTGACAACAAAGCATTGAATGCACTCTCCACCCTTAATCCACCCCTACTACTTTCATGACCCATGGTCGAAGCCTCGTTTCTGTCATCAAGAGCAGCATTAATACGCAGAGGAAATAAACATGGTTCATTGACATTGTTTCTTTTTCATTATCCAGTTTGATATCATGTCTCTTTCATTGAGGCGACCACCAGTATGTGACCCACATCCAAATGTTGTCCGTTATCTGACCGGGTTTCTCATTTCTCTTATCAAACAGCCACCAGTATTCTACTTCCTTCCGATCTTTTTTCTGTTTTCCCAACTCTCATACGCTGATTCCGTCCTCATAATAACTACGCACAAAGGCAAAGGCGCTACATTTACCCACCGCTGTTTTTTCTTATCCAAGCTGCATCTCATTTTTGTCATCGAAACATAACCACAATGCACTTTTCCACCCCCACTTTTTCATGTCACCCCCCACCATCCCACCTGATTTTATGCCTGTCATTGAATGACCACCAATTACGCTATTTCAGGACTGAAGCTCCTTCCAGATGTTTAGCCTGGGTTCTCAGTTTATATTCATCGAAGCAACTACACACAATCTTTTTCCCCAACACATGACTGTCATACGACGGCTCTGTCTTTCAGATAACAGAAGAAACATCACGTAATAGTCTCTGTTTCTCTTACATATGATAATATCACATATAGTTTCTCTTTCTCTGACACACATGTCCTATAACAGGTCTGTTCCTCAAGACTAAGTTAGTGTCTAACGTAGCTGTGTTTCTCAGACACAATTCATAACGGTGTTGTCACACAGATTCACAGTTTTGAGACATGAATTGTAGTGATGTCATAAAAGACTTTTTTCCCTTAAGATATGATTATGGTGAGTGAGCCAAAAACGGCTTTTATCGTTCCGATTTGAATTATCGCACTGTTACACAACGGCTCTTTTTGTTTCACTCGGGGCAATGAATTACAGTAGTATCACAAAACGGTTTCATTCTTCAAACATGAAGTGCAACGGTCTCACGAAACAGAATTTTTCTCCAACAGTACTGCAACCCCTATTTCGGCAGCTCTGATTGTCGTACCTGAATCACAACAGTGTTATAGCTTTGTTGTATGCGTAATTTGTGATAATGGTGTCACAATAAAGAAAGCATCAGTTTCTTAGACACACATTATGACGCTATCACAAAACAGCTCTTTTTCTCTGAAAAAAATATTAACTTTCTCTCAGTTCTCTGCGGCAATTTGGCTCTGTGATTCAATATGTACAAAGCATGGTTGTGATTGTAAATGCATTTGTTTTTATAATGTCTCCATTCCTCATATTTTTGGAAGGTGATTTAAGGAGGCCCCACTTGCGAGGAAATATCCTGAAACAGCATGTAAGAATGTAGGTGGTTATTATTTTCATTTCATGGCTGTCTTTGGCTGCACTCTCACCATCCTCTGCATGCTCAATGACAGATTTTCTTTTGTTCATCTTGTAAACTTCATGATCGCAATGTATCCCATGTCTCCCCTCTCTCTCTCTCTCTCTCTCTCTCTCTCTCTCTCTCTCACACACACACACACACAAACACACACACACACACACACACACCAACACACACACACAACGCAAACGCACTCACGCACACGCACCACAGTTACTTCTATTTGATTTGCCCGTAAGCACATCAACTGAAAAAAAATAGACAAGAACAACATGGCTTAAAAGAAAACGTTTTTATGGTTGTTTGCTTTGATATAAAGTATTCAAGGGCATACTATCACTTTCTGGACGAAGCCCAAAGACCAAAACCTAGCAAAATGGCCCTGCCATGAGCTCTCTCTGTGCAGTTGCCAGTGTGCTATTGTTGCTTATTATTAGCTTCCTTACACTGTTTCTGCTCATTTTTATGTATGACTCTTTTGCTTGATAGTGTGTCCGTTTTGAGAAAAGGCCCATGCGTTGTACTGAATAAATCATTCTCGTCATCAATCTTTCCTCTTCTCTCCTCTCCTCTCTCTCTTCTATCTCTCCTCTCTCTCTCTCTTCCTCCCTCTCTCTCTCTCTCGATCCTCTTCTCTCTCTCTCTGTGTCCTGTCCTCTGTCTCTCTCTCTCTCTCTCTCTCTTCTCTCTCTCTCAACAGTCTCTCTCTCTCTCTCTCTCAACTTTCATCGGTCTCTCCCACACGCTGTCCGTGTTTATAACACCACCAAACTCCTTGTGTTTGTGGGTTTCTTTTTATGTCGGTGATATCATATCAAGATAAATGGGTTTTATTCTCATTCTCAAATTACTGCGCGTGATGGAACATTAAACTTAATCCAGCCATCCAACCAACCAAACCAACACAACCAACCAGCCAGCCAACCAGCCAACCAACTGGTCAACCAGCCAGCTAACCAACCCAGCCAGCCAACCAGCCAACCAACTGGTCAACCAACCAGCCAAACAGCCAGCAACCAACCAACCACCAAACCAGCCACCAAAACCAGCCAACCAACCAGCCAAAACCAACCAGCCGCACCAACCAGCCAGCCAACCGGTCAACCAGCCAGCCAACCAAACCTGTTCAACCAACCAGCAAAGGGTGAACAGACTGATCATCCTGGTCGGTATTCAGAGTTTCACGTTCGGAAGGCGACACGTTTGAATCCCTGAGCACCAGTCATAAAATAGGATATTCTGCCGCATCTTGGTAGAGTGTTGTCGTCCTTGGTGGCGCAGTACAGCTTTCATCAGGTCCCCTCACTTCACTCAGTTAGGCAGGCTATCTGATGATCAGGCGGCAATGTCAAATTATCAGGACTTCAGACCACAAGTGCTTAGCGATCAACAAAAGCTCAACATGATTGTGCAGTGTTCAGCCTCTGTTATCAGTACCCTCACCCGTCCTATCCACCCTACCTATCTGTCTGTCTACACACACACACACACACACACACACCATCCCAACCTGTTTTTCTGAGGCATTTAGCTTGGTGGGTGGACTCTTTGCTCTGCGAGGTTAAACAACGACAGCCGGGACAGACAGAGGACCCAAAACAACACACGTGCCACAAACACACACACACACACCACACACACACACACACACAAAATGCAGTTTTAGGAGTGTCGTCTGTTTGTTGTTCTTTTGGTTAGAGTAGGTTGATTGGTCGCCTGGTGGGTGGTGGTGGTGGTGGTGGTGGTGGTGGTCGCTGCGTCCTGTCTGTCTGTCTGTATGTCTGTCTGCAAATGTTTGTCAGGGGTCCTAGACATCTGCAAGTCGTAGCCCCGAGCACCTCTTTTTAAACTTCTCTCATCTTAGTTGTTAATAATTATCCATCAAATTAAAGCATCGTGGTCGTGGTCTCAAAACTTAGGCGGCTGTGGTTGTAAGCGTATATGGCTGTGCCGGACACGCCGTCAGGGACGCCTCCCTTGAAGCTGAACAGTTGAAGGGAATCACTCTTTTGGCTCGCACATCTCTTTGTT
>JADBJO010016372.1:25000-30000 GCA_016801955.1 Conus betulinus | reverse complement strand
GTCAAAGTCCTCACTGCAGAAATGGGAGCTAGGGGGTTTGTAGGAACGTCTGCATACAGCCTCATGAAACAGCTGCAGTGAAATTGGAGCTAGGGGGTTTGTAGGAACGTCTGCATACAGCCTCATGAAACAGCTCTCAGTTGCAGGGAGGGAAAAAACCAGAGCCCTGAAAGCAATGGCAGAAGCGGCAGAGAGGTGTTCAAGCTGGATCTGGTCAAGGAGGAACAAAAGTGAACTTCATAAGGCTTAACTTTCCTACAAATTATCAGGTGTCCCAGTGGCTCAGTGGTTAGTGCGCGAGTCATTAAGTGGAAATGAGCATGTCCAGAGGGGCACGGGTTCGAATCCCAGCCGTGGCTCGTCCCAAGATGGAAAAAAGGGGCAGCAGAGGGACATCCGGAGTCATGAACGGGTGTGTCCCAACCCCCCTAGAGTGTCAGGAGATAAGGGCCGAAACACTTGCTTGAAGGGGGCTTCTCTTCTGAGGACTCTCTGCTGCCACGCTCTCCACGAGTTTCTTTCTACTGACTACGCAGCGAAGTTAGAGAGCAGGATTTGACACCTACACACCGACTGGTTCGGTTCGCCTCTACATACATATCTCTCTCGTGTATATTGATGTCATGGTGATTTAGTCAATTTCCATTAACTGTCAGTGAGACGAAGATAATGGTTCTGAGGCGACGGTCAAGATGATATAATTTTCAGTCTAATTCTATGAACGATGAACAGGAATCGGAACTTCTTTTTCCTCGCGATGAAGAAGACTGGTGACATACGCCATGATGTGAACCTGTTATGTGTTTTGGGCAGTGCAATCTGCCTCTGTTCCTGCTTTCTCGTGCAGTTGTAGGTTTCGGCTCGAAGCTGGTGCGTATTTTGTGCTATAATGCCGGAACTAGAGTCAGCTTGTATGTGTGTTTATGTGTGGACTATCGTCATTTCTTTTTTTTCAGTAATCGTTTCCTCAACGGTACAGATCTACGGTGTTTGGTGTATGCAGGGATTTCTTTTCTTCTTCAGTTGTGAGTGACTTGTTATTCAGAGGTGGTTCGCACCATTTTGTGATGGAGCATACAAGATAATAATTGCCATGATTATTTCTATTTTGCAGTTTGGGTATGTCGAGCACAATATCTCAGTACTTTCTCAAGAGAAAGACTTAGTCAACTTCTTCCAGCGATACCAGCCCGAACAGTTAGCAGACCATACAAACACAATGTTTATCCATGTGTCAGACTTTGGGGGACAAACAGAGAAACAGTGACATGGCAGTGCAAATCCAGTTAGATGAGATCATGAACAGACTGGACTCTTTGGCAACAAAAGAAGATTTAGCTCAGTTCAGGGCAGAGGCGGATAGGATAATTACAAGTATAAATGAAAGAATGGAGATATCTAAGAGCAGGTTTTTCGATACGGAGAAACATCTTGACATGGTTAAAAACAGAGGTAAATAAACTGAAAGAGAAAATGAAGAGTTGAAGAACCAGCTTAGACAGCAGGAACAGAAGATGGTCAGACTGCAGAGTGACCAGAGCGACCAGCAGCAGTATGATCGTTGCTGGAATCTCCGAGTCTGAAACGTCTCCGGAGGTGATCGGGGAGTCCACAGCTGACTGCTCTGCCGAGCGCGTGTAAAATCTTTACCGATTTCCTCGGGGTGCCTACACAGGACGACGACCTGGAGGCTGCACCTCGGCCAGGCCGGTAAAAAAAAAAAAAAAAAAAAAAAAGGCCGATCATCGTCCTGTTCCAGCCCAGGAAACTGAAAGAGAAAGAGCTTGCTGACAGTCGTAAACTGAAGGGCAAGTGGGTGTCAGTTCGTGAGGACGTAACTCCAGCAAACCACAGATTGTTACGTGGTGCACATAGCCACAGCGCCACCTTTTCCTTCTTGATCATCACAGGGCATGGTCCTGGCCAAGTTTAGAAATGGAGAAACGGTTCATGAAAAAAATGTCCTGTATATCAAGTAAAAAAAATCGAGGAAAGCGGAGGTAACAAATCAGAATGCTTTCTTCGCTTCCTAGCTTCCCTTGTGGGTGTCTCGTTCTGGTCGAGAGAGAGAGAGAGAGAGAGAGAGAGAGAGAGAGAGAGAGAGAGAGAGATAGTGACTCTGGATCCGCGATACAGCAATTAGTGTCGTCATCAGGGGGTTGATTAGATGGCGTCATATCAATGTTGGATCAGAAGAAAACACTACTAAACATCTCCTAATAGACACGGCAGTAGTGCAGTGTCTCCTCTGGTGAGTTGTTTTATGACGACATGACCTTGGTTTCAAAATGAGGTGTTTGTAGACAGAAATTGAAACATGAGCAAAAACAGAGTTACTGGGCCGCAAAATGAAGGAACAAATTACAACATAAACGACGTGTTTCGACCTATTAGGTCGTCTTTGGTTAGAGCATAAAAGCACTCAAAACAAAAAAGGGAAGGACGGAAAATAAGCATATTGAAGCAGCTATGAAGCCTGTCCATGCAGGAAGGAAAAGTAGTTGGAACAATTCAGTTACCTTCGTTGTAGCCCACCAAGCCATTCCAACAGCGACACGAGAACCAGTCAAGAGCCTTGAGAGGTGGTATGGTGACTCCTTGAAAGACACAGGAGGGGAAGGAAACCAGGCAAACGGCTGAAGAAGGCCTACAGAAAATAGACCAGTTGTGGCTGACCTGGCAAAATGTAGGTTCTGGTGTCTGCAGCTCGTGCTAATGCTGAAGTTCCGGTGGACTCTTTGATATACAAAATCAGCGCTAGCACAGTAGAATTAAATGGAGGCTAACATCAATAAGTACACAAAAGATCAGTGGCCTGGTGTTCCGCCTTGTCTCATTGACATTGCGCGTTACTGTCGTCAAGAAAGCTAAAGCTAAACCTGAAATCCATCCTCGGGGAGCGTAAAGTATGTAAAACAAAGTGTGCAAAGTCTGGTAGCCATTATGTGTAAGCAAGTTTTGAAACCATACTTGAGGACTCAGAAGACAAGGTCGTGAGATCAATCCAAACAAAGCCAAATGATGGCAGAAAATGGAAAGAAAAGACAAAGAACTGACCCAAGAACTGTTGGGTTTACTTTCCTTTCAGAAAAACTCAAAGCACGTCTTGAACAGACTTTTGTCATTTTTTGCCTCTACCTCTGTGGCCAGACACGGTGGATTTCTTTTTTTGCCCATGTACCACGGTTTCGAGATGTGATATGAACTCGTTCAATGTATAATAACAGATTTTCATAAAGATGTTATTGGTTCCGCAAGACAATCTGGACAAACAGATTACAAGACAAAACACAATGCATATTGACCTCGTTGGTCTTCTCCTGGTAAAACAAACAACATACAGAATGAAAATGAAGAGCGAGCAATCACATATCTTCTCATACTCGGCGCAAAATGGGTGGTGAATGAAAACGAGGCCGTTGGGAAGGGGACCATGGGAGTGGAAATAATAAAAGATAACAATAGTAGCAGGTCATTTCTAACCAGACATACTAAACCATCAGATCCCATTCTGTCGTGAATTTTACATGAAGAATACAACGTGAAAATTGAGAAAGCACATTGGAATGAAATTCTTTTAAGAAATTTCTCAACTAAACATGTACGATCAGACAAACAAACAAAACAAAATCATTGACCTTCAATTTAGAGATCAAACCATTGACGTTTCGGTGTGAAGAGGACATGCGTTTCGCTTCATTGCAAAGACCGGTGTTGAAAGTATCATTATTTGATAAATCATTCAGCATATTTAAATCTTTTTCCAGCCACTCAGATGCACCCTCGTTTATAGGTTTTGCTCGACACACAACAAACCACAACACGAACTTCCAGCGACGGAGTCACAATTCGCGAAAACTTCTCGCAGAACAAGAACGCACACAAGAACTCTGGACAAAAACCCTTGATGCATCGTCAATTGTTGACTCTTGGTTAGAATTGTCCATGGAAGAACAGCAAATCAGGGACCGCCATCTGCTCATTTCACGTCGCTGTCTATCAGCACTATACACATAGCGCTTCTTCCCATCAATCGACAGATAATCGAAAATCGTTTGTGTGTGTGTGTGTGTGTGTGTGTGTGTGTGTGTGTGTGTGTGTGTGTGTGTGTGTGTGTGTGTGTGTGTGTGTGTGTGTGTGTGTGTGTGTGTGTGTGTGTGTGTGAGAGAGAGAGAGAGAGAGAGAGAGAGAGAGAGAGAGCCTTGCAATGAAGAAACGGTGCTTACCTGATCCAATTTTCTTTTGTTTTTATCTTTGTCTTCCCTACTTTTTTTTTTAAATTCAAATTAGCAACATTATCTACCAAAACGGAAAGTCTGTAATGGACGGACTAAAAGCAGGTCTGCTCTCTCAACCGGACAGGGTAATTAGAGGCGTGTGTTTTTCCCCTAAGGTCTGAATAACTAGGCCGTAACTGACTGGAATCTTACTCAGCATACCTTGACAACCGGCGGTGGTCGCCTTTGACACAAAGGTCTACAGAGATGCTCGGGGCTGGAACAATTCATGGTGCTGTTTATAGATTTGATGGGCATCATGATGGCATTTGACAGAGCAGACTGGTTTATTGGTCTGTATGGAAGAGTTGGCACATAGACAGACACACAGACATACAGACAGACAGACAAACAGACAGGAACGGATATAGAGACAAAGAATCTGAGAGGGACAGAGAGAGAGAGGGGGGGGGAGGTGAGGAAGTAAGAGAGAGTGAGAGACAGACAGAGGCGCGCGCGCACACACACACACACACACACACACACACACACCACACACACACACACACACACACACACACACGTACACACACACACACACACACACACACACACACACACACACACACACACACACACACACTGACTGACTGAAACCAATTCATTGTCAGATTAACTCAAAGTTTTACTCACACACACACACACACACACACACACACACACACACAGAGAGAGAGAGAGAGAGAGAGAGAGAGAGAGAGAGAGAGAGAGAGAGAGAGAGAG
>JADBJO010016372.1:15000-17500 GCA_016801955.1 Conus betulinus | reverse complement strand
CAGCAAGTTTCCAAGACATTGCTAATACAATTCTCAAGGGAACTGATGAAGGTAGGAGACAAAAGGGCAAGACAGATACAAGGATGGACTGATATCATTGCAGAGGGGACAGAGAAAATACTGAAGAGATCCAGACAACCAACAGAACAAAAGGAACTCGGTGGACTGTTCTCATTGTGGTATCTCGATGGCTCCCTATGGAGTGAAGTGAGAAAAAACAGAAGAAAATCTCCCTCGTCGACAGCCTAAGTAAAACAGCTTTGTGAGGGAGCAATAGCTTAGAGTTTGCTGAGCAAATATATAAATGGAGGAACGAACGAATAAATCGACGAACGAATAAAATGAGTACTTGCTTATAAGAATGGATAAACAAATGGACGAAAAAAACAGAATGGCCACACGACTGAATAACCGACTAAATGAGAGACTAAATAAACGAACGAACGAACGAACGAACGAACGAACGGATGAATGAATGAATGAATGAATGAATGAATGAATGAATGAATGAATGAATGAATGTCCAGTCAGATCAGTGATACATAATACACATGAATCTGAACAGGGCCACATAGAAAAGCAGGGTACCAGCGAAACGAGAAGCTTGCTGTTGCCCTCTTCTTTACCAGCTCCTCTCTGCTGCCCCTCACTTTTGGTTTCTTCGCTGAAGTCGGAACAGACACGAAATCGGTGCCACTTTTCTATATATTGATTTTCCTGGCGGAGCATTTTGTAAGTCACCTAATTTCTGGAAACTCGGGTCAAGGTTAGGCCCTGGCTTGAATGTGGTCTTCAATCCAGAAAACCGCCACCCAACAAAGCGGAATTTAGTGCAGTGAAAAGGTTTTTGCTTTAAGACCAACAGAAAAGGAAGGATGAGATGGGTTTTCACACGACATCTCCCGCTAGGCCTGAATTTTGGGACTTAAAAGCATTCCATTATCTCAATCTTTGTGGTTTTTTGTTCCTAAAAATCGTTAGGAGCATTCAATGTTTTCGATTTGGAAGTTTTTAAAAAGCTTTTTTTTCGTTTTACCTTTTCCTGCCTAAGTGAACGGGAGAGGAGGACCTTCCTATGGTGCTGTTGATCTCACTTGATCGTCACCCATCAGTGACTGATTAATGAAAGATTTTTTTTGAGTGTGTGCGTGTGTGTGTGTGTGTGTGTGTGTGTGTGTGTGTGTGTGTGTGTGTGTGTGTGTGTGTGTGTGTACACATATACATATATGTGTATGTGCGTGTGTGAATTTGTGTGACAACTTTCTACAATTAGTCTCATCATCATCATAACTCGCCCAGAATACGGCTTACATGTGGCTCCTCCCCCCCCCCCCCCCCCCCACCCCCTTTGTGTGTGTGTGTGTGTGTGTGTGTGTGTGTGTGTGTGTGTGTGTGTGTGTGTGTGTGTGTGTGTGTGTGTGTGTGTGTGTGTGTGTGTGTGTGTGTGTGTGTGTTGTGTGTGTGTGTGTGTGTGTGTGTGTGTGTGTGTGTGTGTGTGTGTGTGTGTGTGTGTGTGTGTGTGTGTGTGTGTGTGTGTGTGTGTGTGTGTGTGTGTGTGTGTGTGTGTGTGTGTGTGTGTGTGTGTGTGTGTGTTGTGTGTGTGTGTGTGTGTGTGTGTGTGTGTGTGCGTGCGTGCGTGCGTGTGTGTGTGTGTGTGTGTGTGTGTGTGTGTGTGTGTGTGTGTGTGTGTGTGTGTACACACATGACCCTGTTTCTCATTGAGCATTGCTATCTTTTCTCAACCAGCATCAACATTTTAATGCCAACACATTATTTCACCTGTTACAATAAACATCATCCCACAGCATTGTATACTTTTTCAACAGCGCTATTTGTATGAACCTCCCACCCCCACCCCCCACCTCATAGCGGATGGAGATATTTGAGCTCTCCTTCTCTTCTTGCCTCCCCCCCCCCCCCCCACACACACACACACACACACACCCTCCCCCCTCCCCACCCCCCCACCCTTTTTTTCTCTCTTCCCCCAAACCCTCCCCCCCCCCCCATTATACCTTATCACCCATTAATCTTCCATCCCCTTCCCTCCCTTATTGACATTACCTAACACCTTTCACAACTACCCACACATAACTACTACCACCTCCTTCATCACCCACCGAAATCATTTATCTATTTTATTCGCTTAATTTTTTTTTTTTTAAATTACAGTTACTCTCATTTATTCTTCTACTTATTTATTATAATTACTAGCACTATCATTATTATCATTACTATCCCTTATATATATATATATATATATATATATATATATATATATATATATATATATATATATATATATATATATAATTTTTTTTAATAATATATATATACACACGTCTTTTCGTCTTCCCTGTGTAGCTAATAGCAAGCTGCGTTGTCCCAGTCCATCCAGTCCAGTCCATTGCACTCTACTGACCCAAGACATCCCATTTGAGCCTACATGAATTTCCTCCTGTAAAACTGGTCACCGGGTACGAATTTCTGAGGGATCGTT
>JADBJO010016372.1:0-10000 GCA_016801955.1 Conus betulinus | reverse complement strand
TGAAATCAGGTAGTAGTGAAATAAAATAAACAAGGCAACTGGAAGTGAAGTAGAATAAACAAGACAACTGGTATATTCACATACACAACGCACATAATCTCTCATAACTATACAAACTAAAAAAAAAATGAAAATCAATAAAAAAAAAAAAAAAAAAAAAAAAAGTAGGGAGGCAATGATGAAACGATATAAAGAAGTACACCACATACATAAGACAAAGCGCGACCGATTCAGAAGTAGTCTAAACAAAAAAAGACAACATAGAGGATACGCTAAAAAAAAATTGGTACAACAGTACAAGTGGTACATGAATGTGTTTTGGATGAAGTTAAAGAAAAATATGACACTGGGATGGTTAACTTATGTTGTACAGCTCAAATATGTTTTGATGCGAAAAAGTTCTTGGTAGCGAACGAAGAAGCCGGGTCTCCAACATCTGCACTGGTCTTTGGAATGCACACATTGACGCGATCCGTGCATGAACAGAGTCGTTGAAATGTGAGTAGACAGACAGAATTTTGTACGTGTGAACAGGACAGGACTTTGGAAAGAAGTTGTGGCAAACGAGGTATACCTTGGATTAAATATGTGCTTCAACAGGTAACCAAAATAGGGGTCATAGTAGAGGTATGACACGGTCTTGTTTTCTAGCCTTGAGATTTTCAGCCTAGCAGCTGATTGCGCCTTATACATAGCATCCTAACTCTTGTCTGCAACAAAATCTGGCGGCATCCATCGCCATGGCTTTAATTACCTTTCCCTAAATCTCCAACTCTGCCAAACCTACGCAGGACCATTTTGATATGCCATGCCCGCAAAGTAATGCTCAGAATCACCTCCGTTGTAAGGTGATAAAACTGTTCCTGAAGAGCAGGCTGAAATTTGCAAAAGTACCCTGGAACATACATGCAATCTGCATACGTTTCGCAAGAAATCACCTCCAACATCACGTCCATATAGATATCTATAAAGCGTTTGACAGTTGTACAGGGGGCACGTTGGGTCATTTGACGATCATGTCAGCACAGGTGAATCCGGAGGAAGAACTGTCACGAACCTTCACCTCGCAGGCAAGATCAAGGCCTGGTTGGTGGCGAACAAAAAACCACTGACACTATTGTAAGACTGAATCAAGCATCAGCAATATATGGCATGGAAACCAACGTCAATGAAACCTAGTTGAAGGCCAGCCACAACACCATCATCACTACTAACACAATTGTCCGAGGACAGAATCCATAAACTGTTCAACAGATCATCTACCTGGGCTCCGTCAGCAATGAGTGGTCCAAATCAGAAATCCTCTCACAGGCAGCAAAGGCGACATCAAGACTTCCCAGACAGAGACCTGAAGAGAATGGCAATATTAAGTACCAGATCCAGCTTGCGCTTGCAGGTCCCACTTTCTTGTACGCACATGAGATACAGATCGTCACAGCGCTTCTGGAAAGAATCCAAACCATGGAAATGAGGTGCTATCGTGAGATACTAATCATCACAAACACTGACCATGTCACCACTAAAGAAGTGGGTCAAGCTATCATAATCATATCGGACAAAATAAAAATCTGCAGACATAGTTTTAGGAAAAGAAAAACAACGCTGCTATGACTAGATAACAAAGTCAGTGGCCTTACTAAACGGCGGAGAGTTGGAGACAGAGAGAGATAGGCAAAGAAACAAAAACTATTGACTGATGGCATTGCTCATTGGGCAGAGAAACTGTCTGCAGACACGCAGGCCTTGGCACACAATCGTCAGCTGTAGACGAACCCGGTGAACATTTTCTTTTTTTTGTTTTTTTTTTTTTTTTTTTTTTTTTTTTTTTTAATCGGGGCGGTGTCCTACTGACTCTTCATACAGAGTTATGGCAGACGAAAAAGAGCATTACTGACAGTTGTAGATAAACTTTATTCATAATCTCAGACTTCTGAAATTATTTCGATAACTCGCTGTCTGTGTGTCTGTGTCTGTGTGTCTGTCTGTCTCTGTCACTGTCTCTCTCTCTCTCTAACACACACACATACACACACGCGCGCGCACGCGCAAACGCACCACACACACACACACACACACACACACACACACACGCGCGCGCGCGCGCGCGCGCACGCACACACACACACTCACTCACTCACTCACTCACTCCTACACACTAATATGTTATTCATGCTGGCATGAATGCGTGCGATTGCACACATGGCCCCACACAAACACGCACACACACCAAACGACATGTAGGCTACACACGTGCGCGCGCACACAAAGAGAGAGAGAGAGAGAGAGAGAGACGGAGAGAGAGACGATGGGGTGAGGGAGAGGGGGAGAGAGAGGGAGGGAGAGAGAGAGCCAGAGAGAGGCGGAGGGGTCTGCTGATAACGAGCACTACAGGAGTAGAAACGAGGTAATGGGTTTATTTAGGGACCCTAATTAGACACGGAGGACCAAGAAGAAGCCACCAGGACCTGGACATTTCCTCCCACCAGCAACATCACAAATCAATGGTTTGCTTCCATTTCTTCTCCACTTCCAACACAGAGAGAGTGGGACACACATACACACACACGTGCGCACGCGCACGCACACAACAACAACAACAACAACAACAACAACACAACAACAACAACACACACACACACACACACACACACACACACACACACACACACACACACACACACACACACACACACACACACACACACACACACACACACACACACACACACACACACACACACACATCTGTAAGTTGATTAGATCAACAGTGATTGTTCGATTATGTTTGAGGGTTTTTTTTTTGTTCTTGATAATGATCTTTACCAGGATAACAATGATGATGGCGACTGCACGGGCAAGAAAAGAAACATCCTCACTGGGTTACATTCCTTTTGTGGTGACAACGACCACTTCTGTTATGCTGCTGACGAGTTAAAGTGATTACTGCGAGATAATATGACCCATGCAGGTACCTCTGTGAGACATGCAGACTTCCTCAAAAGTGTCTGTGAAATGTTATCAAGATCTTTTTAGAAAGTGGCCAGTGAACTGTATTATTTTTTAGCTGTGGGGAAAGAGTTCCAAACGGATGTACCTGAAATTCCGAAACTAGATTTAGACAAATCCATCCGAGTCCGAGTACGTGGGTAAAATAGAGCAGCTGGAACCATCACGAGGCCAGTACCGTATATCTCTGGGTACTATGGGGCCAGATCGTTGTGTACTTTATACATAAGTACAGTTTTATTGAAATATAGTCGTATCTACAGCGGCAAAGTGTTTAATTTAGCTTGCTTTTGTGAGGTTAATAAGGAAGAATCTGGTACAGTTACAGTTATCTTCGCAACTCTTCTGTCATTATTTTCTTTTATGGTAACTCTTTGCAGCACTGTCCCACACCACACATGACTGATGGATATGAGAGAGAGACGGTGAGCCCGGAGAACATGTGATTATGATACACATAGACATGACAATCACTGAAAAGAAAAATCACGCACTGTCGTAACGTACACAAGCAGACAGCATCACGGAACATAACACAGACCCATCTATGAAAACAAAATCTCTGGCGAACCAAGGGATTACAATTACATCAAGACAGAGAGAGAGAGAGAGAGAGAGAGAGAGAGAGAGAGAGAGAGAGAGAGAGAGGAGAGAGAGAGAGAAGAGAGAGACAGACAGACAGACAGACAGACAGACAGAGAAACAGAGAGACAGAGAGACAGAGGCCTAGTGTTATAGCTGTTGGGGAATTGCAAAATAGGAAGGCCCTAGTGTTATAGCCGTCGGGGAATTGCAAAATAGGAAGGGGTATATTATAGCTGTCGGTGAATTGCAAAATAGGAAGGGCCTAGTATTATAGCTTTCGGGGAATTGCAGAATAGGAAGGGCCTAGTATTATAGCGGTCGGGGAATTGCAGAATAGGAAGGGCCTAGTATTATAGCTGTCGGGGAAATTGCAGAATAGAAGGGGCCTAGTATCATAGCAGCTGGGACTCTGTATATGCCATCAAGCAACACATACCGTGTCCAGTCATTTAAGCGAGAGACAGACAAACAGACAAACAGACAGACAGACAGAGGAAGAGAGACATGGACAGACACACACAGACAGACAGACAGACAGATAGACAGAGATGCAATGCAATAAGTGGGATGGGGTTAGGGGAACTGGGGAAAGGAAACTTGGCACACACTTTGATCTGTGACGGTGGCACTTGATCGCATTCTTATTCAAGAGGTTACACTGTCCATCCCTGCTGACCTACTTCAGTTACACGTTTCAGTTCAAGACGCTATGACTTTGTATATAATCTAATCCTGATGACCCAAAACACACACGTAGATGTCGTTATTTGAACAGCCCTCTGGAGAAGCCAGTCGATAACGTGACACGACTTTTGTGAAAAAAATGCGCAGAACAGAAGTTGCAGGCAGATAAGATGAGTGATAGATCGGTTTCATCTACGGATGATTACCACAGGGCTACCAGGGTGACATAGTACACAGACAGAGAGAGAGAGAGAGAGAGAGAGAGAGAGAGAGAGAGAGAGAGAGAGAGAGAGAGAGAGACTTTTTTGACAATTCACGCATTGACCTTTATGCTGACTTACTCATTTAAACTCTGTGGTCTTCTGAGGATTGCAAATAAGGAACTGGACACAGCAAAAGCTGACTGATTGTCGCCTTATTCAAAAACAAGAACATATGAGATGGAAACGGCGAATGGAATATCAACGCAAGTTAGACAGTGGCACTGTGAATTCATGTGAATACAAAAAAAAAAAAATGTAGAAACAGTCTTTAGTTCAAAACGGTGTCCGAAGTGTGATCAGGAAATCTACACGGCGAAGCGGCTTCGCCATTATCAGTGGTATTTTACACACCAATATGATATCAAGTTTTCCAAGTAAATTTCCTTTACTATCACTGCAAGTATATAAAAAAAAAACTGCTAAATGTTTTTTTTCCTTGAAAAAGATAATAGTCTTTAAGACCTGAATAGCATCAAACTCAAAACTCACTTCAAGGCTTAGGTCGAAGACACGGATTGGTAATGACACGGACGTAACCTTCGATTTTAAACGTAAAATTGCTTTCACTATTGGTGTTTACAAAATTGCAAAAAGTCAGTCAAGTAAGTTAGTAAGCAGTGTTACCGAGAGCTTAGCCGACCGCAGAGGGCCATATAAGGACTGTCACCGCCTCCAAGTCAACTCACAAGTCATCAACACACACACACACACACACACACACACACACACACACACACACACACACACACACACACACACACACAACTTTAAAGTACACCTTCTAAAAGCACACCGGAACCTTCGAGAAAAATCTTTCTTCCGTAAAATCTGAGATCACATGAAAACTGTTAATCATCTCTTTCATAAATTCAAAGATCACATCAGGTGGGACATCTCAGATCAAGGTTTTCATGGAGTCTGCTGTAAAGTGTTTATGTCTCACATCATCCAAACCCCAACACTCTAAAAGTACATGTTTCACCATGAGTCCAAAGCTGCTAGTCACGGTGTAGGAGATAGCATCGCCGACTAGCAGGCTTCGGGGCCATGCATACAGGTCCCATCGGAACATTTTGGAGGGGATGTTTCGGCGCCGGTCGATGCCCAAGCCCCAGCCCAAAGCTGCGTGTGTTATGGGCTGGCATGGGAAAAGTGGAAGCGTACGCTCTTATTCCTATACCAACTTTGCAGTGCTTGTATATCTTTGGCCTTGCTGACGCCTGGATCATGTTATGAATATTTATTCCACAGAAAGGAGAGAACGATGATGCCATCGCCGCCAACCCGATCACGACCGGAAATGCAGAAAGACTATGTGCAAGAACAAATGGAATTTCCGTGTGTCTGTGGAGGGAAATTCACTAATGATCACGGCTTGAAGAGCCACAGAACGGAAAAGGGTTGTATGAAGACTCTGAAAGATGAACACCCATCCAAACCTTGTGGAATCGAATCCCGGCAGCGCGAGGGAAAAAAAAATCCTTGGCTCCAGAAAAGCATCTGGGAGTCATGACTTGGATGCAGCCCGGCCTCCTTTGAGTGTAAGGAGTTCAGAGCCGGAACATATATCTGAGGGTGGGGTGGGGGGGATGGGGATGGGGGTTCTTGTCTGAAGACCTTCTGCTTTCAAGCTCTCCCTGGAGTTTCTTCCTTTTATGTAGTCTCAGATCGGCATGAGAATCCGTAGCACTGCACAGAAGAATTTCTGACCTTTCATGTCCGCTCTCGCCAGATCATGACCTCAGATTGCACAAAAGAATTGTTCCTCTCCTGCGTCCATGCCTATGATTCAAGCTCGCGTGACAAGTCGTCGTGTAATCGGCAAGTTCATGAATATTGCTGTTAGATGGGCGTGTGTGGGACCCCCTTAAGAAACGTGGGGCTGGAGTGAGGCGATAACGGCTGTCACCAGTAAGGAGCATGATAGGCGGTGTCCCGCGTACGCTGCATTAGAGATGGGAGCAGTGAACACCATTGAAGTGATGCAGACGCTGTGCAGTGTCTCCTCCGGCGAGATGTCTGACGACGACGACTGGATATTAACTGATCCCTGTGTGACGGCCGACGCAGACGCAGAGGATGCGACAACAAGCCTAGGTACTGCTTTGGGAGACAGGCAGCAGGGGGAGGGGAAGAGAGGAATGCGGCTAAAATAGCAGACGTTAGAATGATGACAGTGAGAAAGGCCTAAAACTTTGAAAAAAAGTCGAAGTCCACGTGAAAAAAAAAAAAAAGAAAGAAAGCAGCAGCAACAGCAACACACACACGTAACTACCGGTGCAAATCTTCAATATAACGTATTCGATTAAGAGCATCCACGTCTGTGTCAGGTGATAAATGAAAATTAATACCACGACATGAAAATAAAAACTGTACCAAATTACGCCCTGTCCTATTTTAAACAGTCACAAATGCACCATGTTATGGATGTGACCCTCCGGGACAGTGATAGGACGGGCCTGAATTCGAGTTGTTGATAGTATCACTCGATTAGCGCGCTTTTTTTTTTCTCCCAAATACGCGCAACCCCGGTAGGATTTCAGAAAGAGCTGTGGTCCTCTCCACCACCAAAAACCGTAAGTCAGAAAGTGCGAATTTAGGAAATCAGGAACCTACACACAATTTAATTTAACCCGAGTGGTTCTTGCATTTTGTTTTATACTGGTTTAATTTATGAGAGGTGACAAAGAGGAATCTTGCTGCTCTCTTGAAGGGTCAGGTCTGCACCGGCTGTGTCCATCACAAAAACACACACAATTTGAATCATAGTCTGTCTGTCTGTCTGTCTGTCTGTCTGTCTCTCTCTCTCTCTCTCTCTCTCTCTCTCTCTCTCTCTCTCTCTCTCTCTCTCTCTCTCTCTCTTGTTGTGGGCAAAGGGAAGCGAGCTGTTATGGCTATTCTAAATTGCTTGTATAAGTTTTGAAAACGAGTCAGCGAAACCTTTTTAAGGGTGTGTGATGCCCTGGTCCAGCCTATAGTCCAGTATGACGCGCTGAGATTTGGGATTTGGGGAAAGAACACGACACAGATAAATTGCACCAATTTGCTATGAAACAGTTTTTGAATGGCAATAGACACACTCCAAATGACTTGACTTATGGAGAACTTGGTAGATTCTCTACATCTTTAAATTCATATATACAATGTGTAAGATATTGGCTTAAACTGGCATGTATAGAGGAACATATAGACTATCCGCCAAAACTTACAAAACATTGTTTGACCTGGATATGAGAGTGGAAACCACGTGGGCATCAGGCATTCGTAAATGTTTATGTAATTATGGATTTTCGCTCCTATGGTTAGAACAAGGGTAGGTTGTGTAAGCAGTTTCTTGCTTGTTTTAAAGCAACGAATAATAGCTCGTAGATGGCAGGACTGGGATAGCCCTATCCAGAGCAGCGAACGATTTTCATTATTCAGACTGATGAAAAGTAATCATTATTTTAGTAGGAGCAGAAGAATATCTGCCTGTGAACGTAAGTACATTTGTCAGGTCTGAACTGACAAAGTTCAGGTTTGTTGTTTCCGATATCGCTATGCATCGTCAGGGATATTAAGTCCCAAACTGGAGGAGGGGGGGGGGGGGGGTTGTTGTGTCTATTGCGTAGATCTGGTAGGGAAGATGAACTTCATTTTGTACTCTTGTGCCCTGTGTTGGCAGACCTGCGACAAGATTTCATTCCGTTAAAGTATTATCAACGTCCAGCACTGTTCAAGTTAGTTTGTCTGGAGTCATCAAAAAAACGAAAATGTTATACAGGATCTTGCTTTGTGTTTATACAAGTCTTTCAAAAGGAGGGGTGATTTGACATGAGTAAATGTACATGTTGTGGATGTTTATAGTTTGGTGATACATTTATTGTTTAAATATGCTGCTCATTACTCATCCCTTTCACATGGAGCTGTGGCCTTTTCTTAAATAAATTAGCGTCATCGTTGTCGTTTATCGTTTTCGTTATCGTTTCGATGTCGTTCTCGTTATCTCTCTCTCTCTCTCTCTCTCTCTCTCTCTCTCCCCTCTCTCTCTCTCTCTCTCTCTCTCTCTCTCCTCTCTCTCTCTCTCTCTCCTCTCTCTTTTCCGTATGTGTACGTGAGAGACACCCATTTACAACACTCATGAACTTCAAACCTTTTCCACGAGAAGCTGAATTCATCGTGAACAGACGCACAAACAGTACACTGGACCGTTAAATCTATCTAGTGCCATTTCACTCGTTTGCATCTCCTGAAAGAATGCACAATACCATTATCCGCACCATGAACCGGCTTCCATCAGATCAACAGTGCCAGACGTAACTCTACTGGCAGCTGGTGTCAAGTGAACATGTGTGAAGAAAGAGAGAATAAAGCGGACAAATAGAACAAATAGACAGACTGGCAATAAAAAACACGTTTACCGCTTACAGACAGACCGATCAACAGACAAGAGAGGCAGAGACTCTGTGTGTGTGTGTGTGTGTGTGTGTGTGTGTGTGTGTGTGTGTGTGTGTGTGTGTGTGTGTGTGTGTACGTGTGTGTGTGTGTGTGTGTACGTGTGTGTGTGTTGTGTGTGTGTGTGTGTGTGTGTGTGTGTGTGTGGTGTGTGTTACGTGTGTGTGTGTGTGTGTGTGTGTGTGTGTGTGTGTGTGTGTGTGTGTGTGTGTGTACGTGTGTGTGTGTGTGTATGTGTGCGTGTGTGCGTGTGTGTGTGCGTGTGTGTGTGTGTGTACGTGTGTGTGTGTGTGTGCGTGTGTGTGTGTGTGTGCGTGTGTGTGTGTGTGTGTGTGTGTGTGTGTGTGTGTGTGTGTGTGTGTGTGTGTGTGTGTTATCTTCGGTAAAAAAAAAAAAAAAAAAGGAGAAAATCTCCAGTTCATTTTCCGTTATTGAAATGCCAGGTCGCATGCGATGAAATACAATTCCGAAGCATGGGAGAAAAAAAAAAATAATCAAGCGAAAAGAAAGCAAAACAATTCCAGAGTCAGAGCCGCCACAGCTCATGAAGAAAGCCTCGCTCTTCTCCAAGATGGCCCAATAAAACATATTCCACCAATAACCATTTGCATGATTACAAATCAACAGCTCGCGATATTTGCATCGTGCTATCCGTTGAATTAATTTTTGTTGTTTCCTGCTGTGTTTATTTCTTTTGCCCGTTTTACTGGTCCGTTCTTACTGTAGTGTGTGTGTGCGTATATGTGGTGTGTGTGTGTGTGTGTGTGTGTGTGTGTGTGTGTGTGTGTGTGTGTGTGTGTGTGTGGGTGTGTGTGAGAGAGACAGAGAGAGAGAGAGAGAGAGAGAGAGAGAGAGAGAGTAGATGCGCGTACGTATGCACACACACACACACACACACACACACACACACATACACAAACACGCGCGCGCGCCCACGCACGCACGCACACGCACGCGCACGCACGCATGCACGCACGCACTTGCATATAGACAGAGTCAGTGGAGGTGTGTGTTCAATTAGAAGGCAA
>JADBJO010016371.1:37500-40677 GCA_016801955.1 Conus betulinus | reverse complement strand
GAGGACATAGACTTTGAATTTTAAGAAAAACAGCGCTGTAGGTTTTGTAAAAATATGAGATTAAGAATTGAGATTTGTCAATGGGATAGTCCCATACTAGCTTTTGCATATTACAACATACAGCCCACACACAGGCAACGCAATGCAGACACACCACACATACATACAGACAAGGGAGAATGGAGGGATAGGCCCCATACTTAGCTTTTTTGCCTAACATTTTCCATTTCCTCTCATCCACTCATTTCTGCATTATTTTTTGTCTAATAGCACGTAAAGTGAACAGACTGTTAATTGAAGAATTAACTAACACATACACACATAGGAGTGTACACGCGCACGCACGCACACACATACCTCTCTCTCTGTTCTATCTTTCTCTATATATACACATATTCATTCATTTATTTACACACACACACACACACACACACCACACACACACCACCCACACACACACACACACACACACAATGTCCATTTACTGTTCAAGTCTTTTCTCACTGCACACCCCCCCCTCCCCCCCCCCCCCCCCCCCCACTCTCGTCTCTCAGTCCCTCCCTGTCTCTGTCTCTGTCTGTCTTACGTCTGTCCACTCTCCCTCTCTCTTCAATCTTGTTTTTAATGGTGCGTGTGTGTTTTTGCGTATGTATTCGCGCGTGCGTGCGCGCGCGTGCACGTGTGTGTGTGTGTGTGTGTGTGTGGTGGGTGTGGGTGTGGTGTGTGTGTGAGCGTGTGAGTGAGCGTGTGTATGTGTGTGTGTGTGTGTGTGTTGTGTGTGATGTGTGTGTGTGTGTGTGTGCGTGCGCGCGAAAAAGCGCGTGTGCGTGCGTGTGCGTGTGCGAAAGCATGTGTGTGTGTGCGTGCGTGTATGTGTGTGTGTGTGTGTGTGTGTGTGTGTGGCTGCTTATTTATTTCGGCACTCTCTTCCCCTTCGCTGCCTGTCTGGTGTGACCGCTTTGACTGTAATTTTCTCCTTTTCTCCCCCCCCCCCCCCCCGCCCCCCCCCCCCCCTCCCCGTGGCCTCTCCTTACGTACCGCAGTGAGAACCACCACAGAAATAAAGGTGGTATGTCCTCTCCTACGTTTCTACAGCTGGACTAACACATAAGACCCATTCTGCTGCTGATTTCTCACCGTAGGGCGAAACTGGTTGGTCTCTCACACAGGACAGGAAAATCGGCTCCCGACGGACGTAACAAGTGGTTCAATTCTCGAGTCACGATTCGATGAGTCTGACGCTATCAGTGAAAGGTTAAAGGTTCACTCTGTGACGACATCTTCTTCCTCACTGGCCCCCTCAATCTCTGTCTGTCTGTCTGTCTGTTTGTCTGTCTCTCCCACACAACATTGTTTTTTTTAGTTTTCTTTCTAAATCCTTACTTATGGCCACATTGATGGAAGAATACACTTTATACATATGTAATATATTTGTATATATATTTGTATATATATTATATATATATATATATATATATATATATATTGTTGTGTGTGTGTGTGTGTGTGTGTTGTGTGTTGGTGTGTGTGTGTGTGTGTGTGTACATGTATGTATACATGTACGTATGTATGATACCAAAGAGTACCCCCCATGGGCCCAACACGCCACAGCTATTCAACAGGAATGACCAGCTAGTTGTGCATATGTATAAGGAACATAGGAGCAATTGCAAATAATTGCAACCTATGCAAAAACAAGCAAGGAGATTAAGGCTGAAGAAGATGAAGCTATGAAAGACCATTTTTATCTGAGTCAGCACGATCCACACCCGGCTGTACTGTACACTTCCTTCCATAACATATCCCCGGCGTCAGCAGGCCCGAGAGATACAGACACCTGCAGTGTTGGTCAGAAAAAAAATTTTGAGCAACATTCTCAGAGATGCATTCATAAAGAGGATGTAAACTTGACTGTACGGTTCCAGTCTTCTCGCTTGAGTCTATGAAAGACTCATCTCTGCGCAGGAGCAAAAAACAAAACAAAACAAAACAAACAACACAACACACACACACACACACACACACACCCACACACACACACACACACACACACTCACACACACACACTAAACAAAACAAAACACAAAAAATCCTCAAATAAAGTGCTTCTGAAAAGACTCGAACCCTCGACCTCCCTCCCACCCCTGCAAAGTCTACGATGCCAGCATTCGCAGTATCACTGTGGGTGGTCACAACGTAATAAAGCAACGCTAGAGGAGAGAGAGAGAGAGAGAGAGAGAGAGGAGAGATATAAGAGAGAGAGATAGAGAGAGAGAGAGAGAGAGAGCTGCGCTGAAATGCAAAGCTCCAGCATGCTCTTTAAAATACATTTGCTGAATGTAGACCAGCGCTCTGGCCGTGCCATGTTGGTGGTGCTGGAAGGGTGAAATGAATCATCCATGATGTCACAGTCGGAGTAGGGACTCATTATCGCCCAACAGGCCATCTTCCTCTTCCCCTGCGTGACGCAACAGATATCCACCCGAGACCAGCCAGCCAGCCAGCCCAAGCGGATGATTACTTTGCGGTTGGCGGTGGATGATGGTGCTGAGGCCAGACCCGTTCGATGAACGGGGTAGAACCACATGGTGACGATCTGCAGGCAGAGTCTGCCAAGTCTGCGAGGTCTGTGGCGTCATTGCGCGTGTCTGGCACTGGGCGGTGGTGAGGAAGAGGGGGCTGCGGGTCTGTTGAGTGTCCTTGGTCCCTTCCTCCCCCGACCCCTACCACCAAACACTTCCCATCTACCCTCTTCTTCTTCCCCCACTCCTCTCTCTCTCTCTCTCTCTCTCTCTCTCTCGCTTACACACACAACACACACACACACACACACCACACACACACACACACACACACACACACACACACCACACAACGCACGCACGCACGCACACGCACACACACACACACACACACATGTTCATAAGGGTCTTATGGCCTTGTAAAAACTGAATAAAATATTTGAATTTGTATTTGACACACACACACACACACACACCACACACACACACCCCACACACACACACACACACACACACACACCCACACATGTTCAGAAGGTCTTAGTGGCCTTGTAAAAAAACTGAATAAAAATATTTAATATTGTATTTGCACACACATACACACACACACACCACACACCCACACACACAACACCACACACACACACACACGATC